>JBAWJQ010002156.1:0-25257 GCA_037783105.1 Bactrocera zonata
TGTTTTGATGGGGATCTAAGCTAGACTCCTACCAAAATGCCTGAATCTTCTGCAAAAACGACATTGAGTAGAGGAAGCATCATTACTTCTAACGAGGTTTTAGGAATATGCCGTCGAAAGTGTTCAACAATCCAGCAAATGGCTCTCCCGAAAAATGATGTAGCCTAAAATAACAAAATTCGCATTGAAGGTCATTTCAGCCGAGGCTCATACGTCATACATGTTTATGGACGATTGGATAGAGTGTTTACATGTTTGCGTTAGCTCAGAAGCCTATATTGAAGCCGATAATAAAGATTTGTACTAAAATATCTAAAAAAAAATGAATTTCGGTCAGTCCGAGTCAAATTTGATCAGATGATATAATTATTTTCCCGAAGAGGTATTCTCAAGTATAATATTATTACTAAATTTTTCTCTCAAATTCAACAAAAAGCAATAAATTGATCGTTTCAACAACTACAAGTAGAACCAACACTCTCCATCTCTCTCTTCCACAAACTTTAGACAACAGACAACACATGGAATTCCTTTCTGACAACGCAACACCGTTATTTACCATCTTTTCTCGTCTCTTTCCATCCCTCACTCTCTCTGCCAAACTCACATCCGGTTGGTCGGGTTGAGTAAGGTAATAAGAATGTGTTGGCATGTAGTAGTGTGGGGGGCAAATTAATAATGCGTTGCCGTTGACAACGCAATACACGAAAATTATCTACGAATGCACAATTTCACACCCACTCAGCTGGGAGCTTTATTATTGAAATCCAAGTGCAATATTTTATATGCGCGACAAGACGAAAGCAGATAAAGAACTAAGTGGCAACACATGGAGGCACATATAGCTGGCCAAGATGCCAGCCAGACTAGGCTAACACAAAGCAATAATAATTGCACCAGCAATAACAAAAACAACAATTAAATGCAACAATATTCATAAGCATGTTTGGAATGCGGCTGCTTTAGGCGTCCGCCAGTGCACAAGACAGACAACTCAGAGGCAGGCGCTCCAACGATTGCGACCAATCCAAAGTCCAAACTAAATGACATAAATGTCCGTATGTATGGCTGTATGGTTGGTGTAAAATAAATGTAAGAAGTGTCATAAACACACACTGCAAATCGGCGCAAGGCATTAGAATGAAATTTGTTGCAAGTTGCTGCCACAGTTGGTGCACAATACTCGTACAAATCGAATGCCAAGACATTTATTGATGTCGCGGCGTATTTGCTTGATTTGAATTTATTTTTATGATCGAAGTTGATTCGCGAATTATGGTCATAAGCCGCACGCTTGACGCCTTGACTGACTCGCTGACTAAGTGGATGGACAGTTGTGCGCCGTTTGTGGCATACACAAATCGTATTTCGCGCTGTGTTTGTTGCTGGGAAACACACTGGGTGTTTGAAAATAAGTTTGCGGAATTCAAAACAGTTTCTTTTGTCATTCATTTTGTATGTTTGTAGTTGGTAATGAGGCGTGTGTGCTCGGATTGCGTTATTGGAATGGTATGTCGCACTGGTTGTTGGTGTGAATGAGGGCAACCGAATGCGTGTGCGATACTCACACGGCCTCTGAAGTAGAATTTGTGACATATAAACTGTTGACGGTAGTGGTTTGTTAACAATTGAAGTGCGTTCTTTGGATTGCGGGAAAAAGCTGGTGAGCTTTCCTGGGTGTCTTGGCGGTTTAAGCTCATCTGGAAGGGCCTTCAGTGCCTTAAGCGAGTTTTCGGCGAAATTTTCAAACTAAGTTTTTGATTGCTTTTCCCTCTTTTCTTGAACAGTCTTAACACCATATTCATAAATCAAAATCTCGGCACCAGAAATAATGCGGTTCTCGGTAACGTGGCCAAGCATCTTTTTTTGCGACGTCTAGTCAACGAAGTTTCAGGTCCTTTTGTAGCACAACAAAAATAGTTTGCATTGAAAACTTTTTTTTTTAAGAATTTTCAACTTCAAATATTTGATGGGTTTGCTTGGTAAAGCTTAAAAATTAAGAAGCTCTAAAATTCCTTAGCCACCAATGTGAAAGGAGGTGCTTAAGACACCAATTCTTGAAGATTAAACATCAAAAATTCCACGTCTCCATTTCACTGCCCATCGCTGTATACCTACCATGTGCTTAGTATTTACGAATAAATTTGCTTATTTCCTCTATTTTTGCATATCGCCTCTAAGAGCACATAAGCTGACAAGCGGCGCTTAATGTCGATCAGCTGTTTAATTTAAATAAATTACGAAAAATATTGCACAAAAAAAGGCCAAAGTAAAATAAATTATTATACGTGTAAAGCGAGTGCTTAAGAAAAAAAGGCAAAAACATCAGCAACAACATCACTGAATATTAAAAAACTTAATAGAACAAACAAGTCAGTCAACAAATCATTCAGTCGCGCCACAACCGACTCCAACCACTCATGTCAGCAGATTTCATTCTTTTTCACACCATCTACAAATATTTTACATTAGCTACGTATAACAACAACAATAATTATAATAAAAATAATAATAATAATAATAACAACAATTGTAGTAAAAACAACAACAATAATGAGAATAATAATAATAATAACAACAGCAATAAAAGAAAACCAGCTTTAAATTGTCTTATTCATGGAGAGTAATTAATGCTCTAAGACACTTTGTTTACTATGCTATGCGATAGATAGATTTATGTATATATATATACTATATATACAATATATAGTAATTCTATCTGTTGCTTCTTTTAAGCATTTAGAAAAAAGAATGCTCGAGTGTTCAAGCTACATTTTATGATTTCAAGTGCGAGCAATTGAAGGGAGTTTTTTAATAATTATTTTTTTTTCTTATTCTTAATATTTAAATTTTTTTTTCAATTTCATATTGAGCGGAATTTTTTATAATTTTTTTATCATATATATATATATATATAGTATCCTATGCATATACATATATATTATTTATTTTTTCGCTTTTATTATATTTTTATTTCTTATTTTGTTTTATTTTTTTGTTCTCTAATCTCTATTTTATTTCCGCAAAATAGTAAAAATATATATTTGTCATTGCTTTGATTCTTTTTGATTTATTTTTTAATTTTATCTTTTTTTTTTTTTGCTTTTCCTTTTAATATTTTTTTTTTTTTTTAATTTTATCTTTTTTTTTTTTGCTTTTCCTTTTAATATTTTTTCTTGTCGGTCGCGCGTAATTGTCAATGTTAACAATTTATTCGTTGTATAACAATCAGATTGAAAGCTATGACAATTATGGCTGTTAGTAATACAAATAATAAAGAAGAACTTCAAAATTATATATTTTATTTGTTAACTTAGGAAAAAATAATAATAATGATATTTTGTTTTAATCAATTCTGAGTTTTTATGGCAGTTTTCGAAATTTTTGATTTGTGTGGCAGAAGAAACAAACTCATAATTATTTGTAGATTCCGTTTTATTAATAAATTTTTCAAATATAATTTTTAAATATTTTTGTAAATGATTTAACTTATTTTTTTATTAAAATAATTTTATTTTAATTTATTTTATTTTTTTTTAATTCTTTTTTTCAATTTTTATTATAAATTTACATATTCAATAGAGCATATCCGCTCTGTTTTCTAGATTCTATGGATCATTCAGAGCATCTTTACCTAAGAGAGACAATGGGTCTAAAATCAGGTTCCATCGATTTTTAAGTCGAAATTTAAAAAAATCCAAATAATCGGTTGTTGTAGTTGTACGATCTGAGAGATTCCGTCAAATGGTCAACAGAATATTAAAATTCACTCACGCATTTAATTCGGTTATCTCGAAAAATGACAAACAAACTTGTATGATTCTTAAAAAAATTGTCTTAAAAATCGCCGGTTCGAAACCTTTTTAGATTCATAGTGTTTTAGACAAAGTTTTTCACAACAAGCCTAAAATAATAATTTCCCACATACGTGATTTTTCTGCTTTTTGGGCTCCTTGTAAATCAAACCGCTCTATGTACAAGTATATATCTATGTTTTTTATTTATTTATTTATTTATTTTTTTCATTTGTGTTTAATTTTTGTTTTTGTTTTTCCTATAAATAAATAATAAATATATATTTTTTCTGTCAACTTCTTAATCTCAATTCCCACAAGTCAAACAATTTATTCGAAAAAAATTCTAAATTTATTAACTTTTCTTATTACTTATCCACTACAACAATGCTGTCAAGAGTCGACACTACATGAAACATGCTTCAATAAGTTAAATTGTATGTTAAACTTGTTGTCTGCCCAGCAAGCTGTCTGTATGTCAATTGGTTTGTCAGTTAATTGCTATAAAAATGATATTCGTGCGCAGCCTTCTGTTTAATACTACACTTGTATTTAACAAGACTACGAATATGTAGAACAGAGTGTTATACATATGTATATACAATAACAAGTATAAACAAATGATGCCAAATGGCCAGAAATCCTCTAGGAAAATCTATTGATTACAAATTCTTGGATTTTTTTTTTTAATTTTCGTACTAAACATTTTTTTGTGTACGCTAGTGCTAGGCAAATTCATAAAAGCGAAAATTCGTAAATGAGGAAACTGATATTTTCACTTAGACAAATAATCTTCAACAATTCGAAATAATCGCTAATAAATCGAAAATTCCTTGCCAGTAGTTTTAATTGGTTAGTTATCGATAAATTAGTTTAAATTTTGAATTTTCAATCCATTATAAAACTTAAAAATTGTTGTTGTTTTTTATCACTGAATTATTTAGATGATTTATTTATTTGAACGATCTACAATTTTCAATGTTTTAGATAATAATTTTTCACAGGCCAAACAATTTAAATTTATGCAAGTTGTAAATTTTTAAAAATATATTAGTTATATTTCAACCAGTTTAATAAAAAAATACGGAAATTAATTATTTTAAGTATCGATAAAATGTTACCGATAAATTTTAGAATTTTTAGATATCGATTAAATGTTATCGGAAAATTTTAGAATTTTAAAAGCTTGATAAAATTTTATCGAAACATTAAATTAGAAATTTTAAATATCGATTAATGTTTTAAATTATATTAATCGAAAATATATCAGTTCATGAATTCGAAATAAAATAAAATTTTCAAGAATATGGATACATATATATTTGAAGAGGGTAAAAAACTTAAATACCTGCACGATTTGTATAAACTATGAATTATTAAACATGTTTTACCTGGAAAAATATTGAAATTATCGATACATCATTGATCGACTTTTAAATATCGATTAAATGTTATCGATAAATTAAATTCAAATTTTTAAATATCGATTAAATATTTCTAATAAAAGTTTCATCGAAAATATTTCACTTGATAAATTCTTAATAAAATACAATTTTTAATGTTTTAGAAATATGTACATACATACATACATATATACATATGTATGTACGGTCATTTTGCAAAGGGCAAATAACTTAAATTTCTAAACGAGTTTTATCAACTCAAGATGATTAATCATACTTCACCTAGGAAAGTGAAACATATTGAAATTATCAGTGCTAAAATTTATCGATATATTATTAATCGATTAAATGTTATCGATAATATACTAATAGAAAATAATTGACTTGCACTTTTTATCTTATTTTATTGTACCTTATCAAAATAAATCGAAAAGTTCATTTTCAATAATTATAGCAGCGCATAAATTTGAAAAATTAAATATCAGGGAGAACGAGATAAACATCTCAATCACTGTTCATCTCAGAAAACAAAAAATATTTAAATTATCGATATTAACTTTTATCGATAAGTTATTGATCGACTTTAAAATATCGATTAAATGATAGATAATACTTGTACTTCACAACGTAATAAATCTATCAATTTCTCAAATTGTCATTATGCACTTTTCATTTTATTTTATCGTATATAATCAAAATAAATCGAAAAATTTTTCAAGATCGATCCAAATATAGATAATTGAATTTTGAAATATATGAAAAACAATTATATTCGTTCTGCATTTACTTAAAAGAATGATTAATAAACCGGCACAAGAAAGTTTTAAATGTCAACTTTTACCTCACAAATTTCCTACAGGGCTTTTTTTCATTTATGAGTGCATGTTTGGTGTTTTATGTAATTCTATGTGTACTCATTTATTGCTATAAATATTACGTCTGTTTCAAACCACAATTGATTATTGGCATTGACGACGCTTTGAGGCAAAAAGCAGTCCAATCATGTGGAAGCAGATCGTGCGGCCGATAAGCCAAAGCGCGCGCAGCTTAAGTCAAGCAACTGGCAGACTAGCAAGGTGACTGACTGAATGACTGGCTGGTTGGCTGACGCGTTGAAAACGCAAAGTGGCTGCACGATATGCCACATACAAGCAGTTATACTCACATATACTCGTACATATGCACATATGCACATATATACTTCTAAGTAAGGCTGCCAAAGCTTTAAACCGATTTTAATGGCTCGTTCTTAAAATTAAACAATTTACTTTTATTTTCAATAGATTTTTTTAATGTATTTTTCTATTACATTCTTTTCTTTTTTTTGGTGGCTAGACATTTGTGCTAGTTCCGCATTGGAAGTAAGAATCAAAGAGTGATTATAAACTATTATGTGCCACATAAAATAGAATATGGCGGCTGTTGGTTTCAATGTGAGCGCTTAAGGCGTGTGTTCAAACACGCATGCGCAGATCGTGGCGCTGTTCTTAAATTTAATTTTTTCTGCGTATGAATTTCGTTTGTAATTTGACATGATTATTCATAGAGTCAATTTCGTTAATTAAATATTAAGCGCTTTTGTTCTTCTTACTTTTTAATTATTTAATGTTGTTTAATTATTTTATTTGTATTTTTGTTTTTTAATTTGCGCAGATTACGTCAGGAGAGCGAAATGTTGTCGCGCCAATCCTCCCACCATTGGTCGCAGAATGACTTGTCCTCTGTGTCATGCGCCTCGATGGCGCCTTCACCAACACCGCTGCTGCTTTCCACACTCGGCCGTGACGCGACGCTTTCGGGCAGCGGCAGCAGCAATAATAGCGTCGGCAATCAGCAACAACATAATAACAATAGTTCGGAGAGCACTTCATCGACTGAGACATTGAAGTGGTTGGGCTCCATGAGCGATGTGTCCGAGGCCAGTCATGCCACTGGATATTCTGCCATTTCAGAATCAGGTGAGTTTGTGGGATGCTATGGTAGCTTATAGCTGGGGTAGAAAACTTCTTGAAATGTTGTTGGAGAGCTCTTCTGTTTTTAAAAGAACAAAATTTCTGATATACAGTTACCCGAAAAAGAGCTTAGAGTCTAGAATAGTCTGAGAGGGTGCTTTAGGGAGGATACTTTATTCCTCTTATCTCTTATTTTTGAACTAGATTTATTCGACCTCTGAAGATTTTTTTGGAAAGTACTTTATTCCAAGTTCTTATTTTTGGTATCATCCAACCTCTGAAAGGTTTTTGGGTAACGTACTTTATTCCAAGCTCTTTTGCATGCTGTAGCTCTCTCTATTATTTGACTTCTGAAGATCTGATGAGCTTTGAAAAAGCTTTTTCTGTGATCTTGTCTAAAAATTTTAATTTTGTTTCAAGATAGAACATACACTTAAATTCAAAGTATCGAGATAGAACTTTTTTGCAAAGAAATTCATTCGACAATTCAAGGTAGAACCTACCTCACACAGAAACGCTCATCAGATGGTTTTCCTTTTGGGAATTTCTGGTCTTAATCCGTACTAATAGTTCATAGGATTTGTGTACCTTTGCTCTTCATAAGCTGCTTGATGTAAAATTTTTGATTATCTCAAAGACTTCACAGTAAGAAAGCTAACTTTTTCAAGCTTAAGACCTTACACTCTAAAATTTTGGTAAAAGAAATTTAAACTAAAAATTGAGGAGTCCTGATAATCTTTATTTCTTAGCTATGGGATCGGGATTTAGATTACAGTTGAAGACTGTATCAAAGTCTATCAATCAGCATTTAGATTAAGAATAAAAGTATTTCGTTCAAAATTTACTGGGCTTCAAGGATTACGTAGTCGCACAGAGCGAATGCTCCAACACTAAACTATATTTCTCTTTCCATACACGATGAACCTGTAAACAACGCTGATTTTTGTTTCGTGGCGAAGATTATAATAGACTTAAGAAAGGTGGGTGTACGAGCGTGTAGTTACTTCTCTGCTTACACACCTGCTAGGAATTTGTGAGCGAGTCGATGCCATTGAAGCGAAGATGCAGTGAGCGTTTTCATAGTTGGACCAAGGGAGGAGGAAGGGGTTTTCTGTCTAGAGTTCTCCATCAACTCTTGCTTCAGACTCCTCAACCACTGTACCGTCTTTAAAGCGAAAGTGGGTGCTATCAAGGTTATGAGCCAAGAGTCAAGAAGTTCACGACCTCACTACTAATGTAATACTCATTAGACTTGTTTGGCTGCCCACAGTCACAACGGCCACGCCGGAAACTGCAAAATCGATGAGATTGAGAGGACATCTTTACCCTAATTTCATCTGATTGAAAGCGAGATGGTATAGCATTTAAGCTCAGGACCTATGGACCTCTCTGAAGGTTCTCTGAATTACTTGCTCTTATCAAAGACAATCTCGTCGAATTTGTAAGTATTCTTACTGGACGCTACATAATAGGTTCATGGGTTCATGGGTTCATAGGTTCATTCGCTTGGTAAAATATTTTGTCAGATGTTCTTTATCAAGGTTGTATGAAGGAAATCGAGATGGAATAATCTTATAACTTTCTCCTCTGTTGCAAGGCTTTTGTCAAACTGAGACTGAAATGTCTCGACAGACACAGCTGCGACGAACCTAGCGAGCTGGCTCGTATTGATATTATTCACCCGTTGACCGTTCAGTGTATAGGGCACCTATATGCTATAGTGATCCGATTTCGACAATTCCGACAAATGAGCGATCTCGATCTGGGGGACCAATTCACGTACATGCAGACAGATCACGTCCAAGTAAGATCCATCGATTATAATAAATCCTATGCACGTTGCAATTTAATCCAAACACAGAACTGAGATAACTTTAGAGATTTCGTAAGAAGCACAACAATGCTAAAATCACGAAATTTTAAGATTCTACCAATTTGTTTGTGGTTCAACTGGAGTCTGTCTCATATGGACTAATCACATTGCTTTTTGTCCATCCACATCAAACCAACTGAGTTGTTGCACATTATGTCCACTTCTTGCAAACAAACGATTGCGACCGATTTTCACTATCTTCTTGGAGCAAAAAGCTTAAATTAATCAAAACGTTAAGCACTTTTTCGCAAACTTACATAATCTCTTTACTTTCTTAACAAATCCGCTTAGTGGGTGTGGCGTAATGCGCAAATGTGATTGTGATGAGATCAGCATGTGTTCAACCACCCCGACGTGCGGTTATTGGCCACTTTTCAAAAACAATTTTTCAATTATTTAACAGTTAAGATATAGCACACAGCTTTTGAGAGAGCTTTTTTCGGTTATTTTTGCTTGCTTTTGTTATTGCCAGTGGCCAGTAGACTAAGATGATTAATGATCGCTACAATTTCGTGCGCCAATACGAACGCCAACACTCACTAGGGTGAGCAAAAGAAGACAAGAAAGATGGCAAAGCCGAGCACATGTGAGCGTTCACATAGAAATTGTTGTTGTTGTGAAGCCTTTTTTTGGCAACGAAAGAATTTCACATAACACTTCTGATTTGAAACATTTTGTAAATTAATTAAGCTGCCAGAGCTCGATGTTTTTAGTTGTTTTTGTTCTATTCTGCCCTTTTATTTTTGTTTTGAGTTCTTTTTGGCGTAATTTCTTTACACGCTTTTGCGTGGCGTCCGAAAATTACTGCCATCATTAATCGCTTGCCGATTTGATCGATAGTTTGATTGCACGCTTTTCGGCGGCGCGCAGGTCATTGGTATTACATAACTCTGTTTTGATAAATGTATACTTATATAGATATATATATAGTATACACTTGCCATATAGTATACATAATGCGCATTTGTCACTGCTCGCAGCAACACCAAATATAATTATATAAGTCTTCGCATATTTTCCATTAACTTTGCGTCCAAGCGTTTGACGCGCCTTAAGACATTTTTTTGGCTAAATTGAGCTTAAAATTGCTTTCGTATAATAGGTAAAAAAAAAATTAAAAAAAAAAAATAATTAGAAATTTTTTTTTTTAATTTAAATCAAACAAAAAAAATTTAAAAAAAAATTTTTAAATTAAAAAAAAAATTTTTAATTAAAAAAATGGAGAAAAATAATCAAATAAAAAAGTAAAAATAATTAGAAAAAAAATAAAATCACTTTGTTGTTAAGTCTGTTTAGTCGCAATAGCGGTTTTTTAATCGGTCTTCTTTGATTATACTCAAAGTTTGGCTCAGCTCAGTTCAAACTCTGCTTAGACAAGCTCAATTTAGAACCAAACCCAGCTTTGCAGCATTAAGCTCATTACACTTTAACGCCGACATCTCAGCTGGTGTTAGTTGTGTCTACAAATTGTTTTCTTCAAGTGTTACAGTTCTAATTGCTTTTCGAAATTCTAATTGATTTTTACTCGACTTGTGAGAAAAATTTCCTATTTTTTTTGTTTAGTTCTGGTTCACCGTCGTTATTGCTAAATATAGTTGGGAGTGCTCAAAGTAACTAGCTCTTAATCTCAATTCGTTGTCTAAATGTAATTATTAGAATGCTAACAAATTCTGCTGAGAACTTTTTTAAAAGTGAATACTTAACTGTATTGTGAGGCAGTTAATGTGTGCCATGACTTCACTTACTCATTTGAATTACACAAAGAAGTTGATGGGCGGGTAAGTCAGGGCCACAGGGAAACGAAATTCTTCACCAAAATCCAAATTCAAACCAAATCAAAAGGAGCTATTTATTAAGTAGAAAGTCTAAGTCAGCACTGATCATGTCGAATGCTTGCTTTGCCAATTTGCGATCTACCCGATATTGTCGAAAGAAATTATCGACATTTGAGTGAGTGATAAGCGAGAACTTTTGACCAATTGCGAAGCGAGTTTGTCATGATATGAGTTAGATTTGAAGTCGTTTTTAAAGTCGTTACGAAAATATTTTTCTACCATATTTTCTTCAAAAGAATCCTAACCTAAAAAAGTTCTCTACTAGTAGATAAAGACCGCGTCAATGACCTGCGGTTAGAAAAAATAAAAATTTGTAAAAATGGCGGCGTTTTTTAAACCAACTCGAACTTTACCCATAATTCTAGTATGCCATTTTTTAAGGTATGAGATGCCGAAATAAAAATTAAATATTTTTTAAGTTCATACTAGGTGTGCCTTAAGGTATTAGTTACTTTCTTTAAAACTCAGTAAATCTCAGCCTTCTTGTCGAACTAGAGCTACGTTAGAAGAACTGAGTTACTTATGTATAATTCTCAATAATTCTTCTTTGTTGTTATTAGCCGAAGCATCATTTTTGAATGTTTTCCAAAGCACTTAAGCTGAGGTCTTTGAAACTAACTCACAAAGTTGAGTGAATAAATGAGTAAAATACTGAAAAGTGGAGAGGCCATATGCACCATAATTCGATAGGACTTCAAAAGATCGCTGTATAAATAATATTTCTTAACTCCATTGAGCTCCTATTCCACACTTCATTATGTCTTCAGCAGGTGACCTTGTATTTATTTGGTGAACAGCCAGAAGTCGCACGGCGCCAGATTAGGTGAATACGGTGGTTGCGGAACGATATGGGTTGAGTTTTTGGCGAAATGATCACGAATTACGATGACGCATAACGTTCAAATAATATTCCTTGTTGACTGTTTGACCGGTTGGAAGGAATTCATAATGCACAACACCACGATAATCGAAGAAAACAGTAAACATGACTTTAATTTTGTGCGACTTTGGAGCGACTTTTTTGGTCTCGGCACGATATTCGCTCGATTGATCGGTTGTTTTCGTAAGCATCGCCAGTTATAATGCATTTCATGACACCCTGGAAGTCAGAAAGCATCGCTTCACACACTCCAACGCGACGCCTTTTTTTCCAAAAAATTCAATGTTTTCGGTACCAGTCGAGATTTGACGCGCTTGAGGCCCAAAACATCCTTCAAAATGGTATTGGCTGAGCCTTTCGATATGCCAACTTCATCAGCAAGGT
Source organism: Bactrocera zonata (assembly GCA_037783105.1). NCBI lineage: Eukaryota > Metazoa > Arthropoda > Insecta > Diptera > Tephritidae > Bactrocera > Bactrocera zonata. The sequence goes on from JBAWJQ010002156.1 coordinate 12,122, forward strand.
CTCTAATTGTTAATCAACGGTTTTTCAACACCAAATCTTTGATTTAAAGAACGTGAGCTTCGTCGGTTGAGGTTGATGGTCGCCCTGGACGCTCTTCGTCTTCGACACGTTCACGGCCGGCTTGGAACTCACTATACCACTTGTAAACATTTTTTTTAGACATAGCCTCATCACCAAAGGCTTTCTGCACCTTCCTCAATGTATCCGTAGCAGAAAATTGATTCCGTAAACAAAATTTCATGCAAATTCTTTGCTCAATAAATTTCGACATCGCAAAAAACGAAAAACTCACTTTTAGCAGCTCACAAAACGACACGTATCTCAAACACTAATGAATATTTTGACATGAAATTTGACATAAATGTGACTGACAGTACTACCAACCTAAAAAAAAAATAATGCTCCAAATCTTTCGACGCGCGCAGTTTAAATTCAAATGTCACCTTTTTTGGGCACAGCAGGCCGACCTAAAACCTCTGCCGTGCTATGGGTCCAGTACCCGTCCGCAGTGCGAGTTCAAACGGAACATGTTAATTCTACCTGTCTTTAGCTTTAAACCACAGCCACCACGAATCTTCCAAAGGGCCAAACCCAATTAGTAGATTGGCGTAAATTATAAGGGCTAACTGACTCCCGTGGTACCAGATTTGGGTTTCCGGTCAGACCTTGCAGCTTTTGCTACTGACATTCGCTTGAACTTCAAATGTTTTTTGATTAGAAGGAAACTCATTCAAAGTCTATAAATCAGTTCAAGCTGAGTATTATAGCACTACTTCTGACAAGACAATGCTGAAATTTTGAGGCAAGCCAAATAACAGACGTAGTCATATTCCATATTAGTCGCCTCCTACGACAATCATACCTTACCGCGGGAAAGTTTTACCCCTTGTCCGCAGGAGAAATGCGGATATGCATAGCATAAGATTTCAGAGCTTAAAGCTCTAAGTTTTAGTTTATCTAACTTCATGATTTAAAAAAAGTCCATTGAGACTAAATATTCTGGTGGATATAAATTGTCATATTTGCAATGAAGAAGATGAGTTGGAAACATTCAGATAATTCATCTTTACTGTCCAGATTACGTTAGGCTAAGGTTAGATTCTTCTTTTATCATACATTTGACACACCCGGGGAATTGGCTGAAATTGATATTAGCCGCCTAAATAAATTTGTGGCAAGCTCTAAGCGTTTTGTCGATATGTGACTGTCTTTTTGATATATACCTGGAAGTTCTGGGTATCACAACGGTCAAGCGTAAATGGCAGTCTAAGTGAGATTAGTCGTGAATGCGCGAATAATCAATTTATTTACTTAACCTAATTTAGATATGAAAGCTACTTTCGCACATTTTCGTGCTGGACTTGACTTTTTTAAATAGAGAGGCTATAATTCCAATAATTGTTATTAACTAAGGGAACTTAAATCTCAAGGACTTGAGAGAACCGATTTTAACCCACTATATATTCAATCAAATAATTGTATTACTACAAATTTTGGCAGCCTTGACATGAGATTACACAAAATTATAGCAAGCTTGTTTCGAAAGTCCACCAAAATTCGCTTACAATAACATGCCACAATTGAAAAACCCTTAACAGTTAGTTACTTATATTCAGGGTCATACTTTTAGAATGTAGCACTTAACCAATTAGCGATTTCCACATAAAAAATCAATACTTTTCGTACAAAATGTAACATTTTAGTGCACTTACTCATGCCGCAAACGTTCTTATTAGTTATGCAACATGCCCCAAAGGCCTATGCGACTCATTAATTGGGTTCAGCATAATTTTAACCTTTATATTTCCTTTCAAAAACGTTACAAGAACTTGGGCTTACGTTTTCCACATTTTTTTCTTTAAGTTTTATTCGCTCACTTGGCCGCAAGATATTTGTCATACTAAAGTAGGTAGTTAGTAGGTGCAAATTTAATCATATCAGACCGGCTGACGGTCAACGGCCACTGCATGGTGTAACAGTAACCACAAGAGCAACTCCCACCACGCCCGAAGGCGCAAGCCAACAAGGCGACGAAAAATGCTAAGCGCTTTGCGATTAAACTCCAAACACACACATCACACACGCAAAGACATGCAAGTAAATGAGGCCTACTGTGCAGCATGTAGAGCCGGACGGAAAAACAACAACGCAAAGGTTCTATAAAATTAATACCCGGTCATGCCTGCTTGGCAATCTTTTATAATTGGTATATGTAAAGGCACGATGTTAGTCGGGCGGCGTTGCAAAACGGAAAAAGAGGCAGGCAAATATGTGCTAAGCGCGCTAGCGGTGGCGGCGACAACAAAATCAAGTACAAAACCGTTAAATGAATTGGCTATTAGATTACACAATCGCGGCGAATGCCACAAGCGCAACGGCCAGCGCAACCGCACTGCTTGCCACGCTGCCGCCGCATTGCCACTGTGTCATGTAGCGACCATTTATCTATGACAACTAACACACATAGACACATATACATACAAATGTGTTGTTGCCACATACGTGCATATAAGCTAACTGTAACAGAGTCGGCGCTACTACTGCAGCGCCATGCGACAATTGCAATATATCTTTACCGCGCGACTGGTGCGCCCGATTTGACACCTTGTTTGCACAGGAGCCGCAGCGCGCATACCATACTAAGGGAGCGCATTCAATACGCATGGCGGCGCGCAGGCGCTTGGTAAACCGCTTGTTCAACACTTGCAACCGCTTAATCACATGCGCGGCGCCGCCGCTCACCTACCCGCAAATGCATGTCTCGATGCTGTCGAATGTTGGGGTCGCGCAATCAAGTCTTTCCGCTCAATAAGCAATGCCACTAGCGCTAGCGCTGGCAAGCGACAGCAATGGCGATTGACCGGCATATGACGGTAATGAAGGCGATTGTCGTGCGCGCGTCGCTGCCGGCTGCCGCAGTTGATTTATATGTTGTTGATTTGTGTTGTAGTCGGTTCAAGGATCATTTAATAGTCGCCTAGTGTTTTTCTGGTTTAGGGGTGCGCGCTGCTGCAAGCGCATTTTGATTTATCTTACGCGCGCCCATTTTTAATTTATGACTTAAATTTTTTTCTATTTTTTCTTCCGACAGTTTCCTCGTCACAGCTGATTGTGCATAGTTCGCGCGTTCTAACCCCGAAACGGCATCACAGCGAAAGCGTGCTCTATCTGCATGACGAGCACCAGCAACAACAGCAGCACTCACCACCGTCCGCAACGCAGCCACAACAACAGCAGCACTCACCAAACGCGCACGTGTCCAGCGCAAAACAAATCAGTCCTACGCTGTCCGCGCGTGAAGGCACACACTCGCCTACGCGGCTGACGCCACAAACCGCCGCGGCGCTGTTGCCCAATCATCGACACAGCCCTAGTTACCCGCCTGTACACGCCACCGCCGCCATGCATCCCTATCAGCCACATCCACAATACGCGCTGCGTCAGCAACCACAATCGCTGTCGCATAAACTAATTAGCGCGCTACCGCTTATGGATGGCGCGTCACAAAGTTCCTTGAACGCAAGCGGTGGCGCCGACAACTGTAGTATAGGCAGTACATCACACAACTCGAAAGCGTCGCCAACATTGCAAGCGCAAATGTTAACAGCGCAGGGCGCTGGTGAAGCGGCGCAATCGTCGGTCGTCCCAACAACACCAAACTCAAGCACAACTGTGAAAATGACGCCAGCGGCAGACGCGGAGCCACACTTAGCGCCCGCGTTACAGAAACCTGCGTTAGCGCCAAAGCTGGTCAACAGCAATGCGATTATAGAAGTAATCGCGGTTAGCGGCTCAGGCACGCATTCACCAGGCAGCGCCAACGCACAGCTCAACGCGTCCACCACTTCCTTAGCGTCCGCGGTGTCGGCGGCAGCCGCCTTGCCAACACAATCCTATCGCAGCAATCATCGTCTCTTCCCCGTGAGCACATACACGGAAAAAGTCCACAGCAACACCTCGCAATTCGTGCTACATCCTAAACCGCAGTACAGCGCTGGCTTGAAGAAACCCGCGCAGCAACAGCAGCAGGCACAGAAGCAGGCGCTACAGCTGCCGCTGTCCGCAGCGCAAGCGGCAAAGTAAGTTTTGAAATTGTTGTCTTCGACATATTTTGAACTGTGGTATTAATTGCTTGCTTCTCTTCTCCAGGTTTAAGTCATCGCCGAATAGTCCACCGCAGCCCAGCTGGCAAACTGTTGCTGAGCTCATAAACGATTTCGAGCGCACCAACAACGAGCCGCAGCCACAGAAGTACACTTATATGGACCCGGCTAAGACACAACGTGTCTCCAATCCAGCGCTGAAGGCCTTCCAGAAGAATGCGGTGCAGTCATACTTCGAACGCCAACAACAACAACAGCAACAGAATGCCAAAGAACAAGGTTCAATGCAAAAAACTTACCAACCACTTAGCGCGCACACTCAGCAGCAAACGCCAATGCAACAGCAGCAGGCGCAACAACATTCGCCGTCACAAACATCGCTACATTCAAGCGCAACAGCAGCGCATCAGCAACTTTTACGTCCGCATTCCTATCAGTCAAACATGAAAGAGGCTGCCGCGCAGCATCAAATCATGCGCAGTTCACTGCCAAACTCCTATGGTGCGCAGCAGCAGCATCACTTGAGTGGCCAACAGCAGCTAGCCTTGGCGCAGCAACATTTGCCTGCGCGTCAATACGCGCCACCGCCGCCACCACCACCGCAGAAACCGACAAGTATAAGTCACGGTAGTCAGGAAGAACGCGCCATGGGTGCAGCTAATAGCTACAGCGCGCTGCCAACAAAACCGCCTTCACCGGCGCCACCACCACCACCGCCGCGCTCACGCTCACTCATGCCACATACACTGCTGCGGCGCTCATCTTCCGCCTCCGATTATGCGGAGTTTCGCGATCAGTATACACGCGCTTCACAAGAGAAACTGGTCGCGCAATCCGTTAAGAATATTTCCAATTCGGAAAAGTCCTCCTTCAATGACTGCGGCATGCCACCGCCGCCACCACCACCACGTGGAGCGCGTCCCACAAATATATTGCCAACACGTCGCACATCCTCTGCCGCTGAGTATGCGGCCGCCATGCGTGAGAAGGCGTTATTGCAACAAGCCGCTGCCTTAGCGCACCAACAGCATCATCCACATCAACACGCGCATGCCGCAAACTATGCGCAACAATACTACCAACCACCACAACCGCTAGCGGCATGCAACATCGAACCTGGTTGGGTGCCCGAACGACCGCCAAAGAATCCAAATCTGCGCGTACCTTCACCGGACTTGCCGCCATTACCACCTAGCGCGGACTTGGACACGCAACTTGCTGACGAACCGTTGCCGCCTCCACCGCCCGAACTGTTGCAGCAGCAACAACGCCAACAACAACAATACTACGATATGAACGCCTCATTCAATACAAGCGCTGACTTGCTGCCAAAAGCGCCTTCACCAAATCGTCGCAACAGCTTTGCCGGCTCCTCGACGCGCAAGGCGTACTTCAGTCGCAGCGGTTCCGAAATGTTGTCAGCCACGAAAGTGCCACCGCTCATACCGAAGAAGCCGAGCAACATTGAAACGCTACATGCTGTGCGTCAGCATCAACAGCAGCAGCAACACGCACAACAGCTGACGGCTAAACTGTTGCTGAATGGTGGCATGCCACAACCGCAACAGCATTCACCAACAGCGCCCCCACCGCAAACGTTTTCTGCCATGGCGAATGCAACGCGCGATGCCAAATTGTCATCAGCCAACCGCAAGCGACCGCATAATCCCGCAGTGAGCGGTTTTACAGTGCCGCCGCCAATTATGGAAAATGTGCCACAGCAGCCGCAACAGCAGTTAAGCAGCAGCAAGTCGCCCCCGAACACAAGCGCTACACTGAAGTCTTCGCCTCCGCCGCCGCCCTTGATGCCGCGCAGCATGCCGCATCAGACGTCAATGAATAATAGTGGCAGCAACAACATTAAAGCAAGGTTAGTGCGCTCGTAGACTAAGTACCGTATTATAATTTTGGTAACCTTGAGCTTATGGTTCCATACACAATCAACTCGTTAACCCTTTCTTGCTTTTTTCACGTAATTTTCACCGTATATACTATATAAAGTCTCAAGTTCAATTTTGTAGGCTACATTGGCTTCAGTGCCCTGAAACGTATGAAATCATTTGAAGAAAGCATGGTCCCATGTTTTTCGAGTCTAAGTCCTACAAATATTTAACTATGAGCCTGCAATTAAATTTCGTCGACTAATTTGACCTTTAAGTCGATATGCCCAGAAATGAGTTCGATCGGTTCAAAACCACACCTACTTCCAGTATAGAAGTATGTTTTTTGAAGCGATATGATGTCTAAAATAAGGTCTTATTCAGTATATAGTTTGCGACGACGGTTTTTTAGCGTTAAAATTTTGGAGTTAAGTAGTATCTGCTAACCAAAATAAAAACCACATTATTTTCTGGTACGAGGCTTGCGTTTTTTCGTACCCAAAATGTTCAAATATCAGGTTATTGTGTTGATATTGAGTTTGGTCGAGTTTTTTGACCTTGATTTTGATAAGACAAAAATTTTTTGTGATTCGTTTATAACCACACCTACTTCCAGTTTGAAGGTACATTTTTTTAAGCAGTCGATGTCTAAAAATACGGTTGTATTCACTAAAAAATTTGCGACGTTGCTTTTTTAGCGTTAAAATTTTGGAGATGAATAATATTTGCTCACAAAAGTAAAGACTAAATTATTTTCTGGTACCAGGATTTCATTTTTTCGGACCCAAAATGTTCAAATATCAGATTATTGTGTTGAAATTGAGTTTGGTCGACTATTTTGACCTTGAATTTGACATGACCAAAATTTGTTGTGAATTCTGTTCAAAACCACACTCTACTTCCAGTACGAAGGTACATTTTTTCAAGCGGTCGATGTCTAAAAATAAGTTCGTATTCTGTAAATAATATGCGACACTGATTTTTTAGCGTTAGAATTTTGGGAATAAATAATATCTGATAACAAAAATGAAGACTACATTATTTCCTGGTACCAGGGTTGCATTTTATCCGACCAAAAATGTCCAAATATCAGGTTGTTGCGTTGAAATTGATTTTCGTCGACTATTTTGAACATTAAATTTGATATGACAAAAATTTGTTGTGATCCGTTCAAACTCAGACTAACTTCTCATATAATGATTAGTTTGCCATGCGATATAGCTAAGAAAAATTGTGTCGCCCATGCGAAATTCAGACACGAACTTCAATATAATTTGGCTGCTAATATTTGCTGGTTATTGCTGAACTGACAGCCACGCATACTCAACATCTTGCTAATAGCAGTTTTAGCTGCTGACAAAACTACCACTTCCTACTTTACATATTAAATTCTCTTGTAGGAACTTCCGCGCATAGGTTAACCGCCAAGCGTGCGCGCTGCAATCAGCACGCTGTCAAAATTGTTGCGCGGCAGTAAGCGCGCATGCGCTATTGACCGTTAGCGGTGTCACGCGATAGGCGCTGTAACGCGCCAGCATGATTTAGAATGCGCGCGGCTTATCACTGTTTCTTAAAATAAAAATTAAATGAGAAAAAACCTAACGCGCTTAAGCATGCATGTGCGCGCGACAGCTAGCCAGGCGGTCAGCAGATACACTTTTATTTCATATTGATTCCGCATGCCGTTTGAGGTCAAAGTGGCAGTTGGCAGCATATGAGCGCGCCACCACGTGCACCATCAGCGGCGGCAGCTATCAAACGCGCTGACTGTGCAGCTTGCTATTCGCTGCCGCGCAACTTGCTATGCGCTGTTCTTAACTACAAGTTTGATTGCTTTTCTTGCTTTCATTTCTTTTCACTGTTACATAAGTCGCCCGGTTGGCAGCTCCCAGCAATGCGGACACATCGCATTGAAATCGCACTCTATTGACAGGCATACATAGCAGTGCGCATGTGTGCATATGTATCAGCGCGCGCGCAACCGCCTGCAGCCCCTGTAGTTGTCGCTATGCCTGCTTACAAAACATTGGAATTTGGTGCAGTTCAAGCCGCGCCACACCGGTTCGGGCCAGCAGTGATTTGCTGCTGCCAAAGACCCACCACCAGGCTGCCAATAACGCGCAAACATTCACAAACTCAAGCTGACTGCGCACGCCTGCGCGTTGGTGTTAAATGTTGTTGCTGTCTACTCTGCTCTTTTTTCGTATAATTGTTGACAGTGTGTTTGTTGTTTGCAAGTGGTAGATTTGTTGTTTGGCCAATTGGCATGCAAATTTTATTTTTGCTGTATTTTTTTTTTGTTTTGTCTCAATTTCTTCACATCCGTTTGTTTGTTTATATTTGGCCATATGTATCCTTTCATTTCTTATATATTTATGCGAATTTATTGCTAAGCTTTGGTATTTTTGATGAAGTGCCTTGTAAACGACACACTCGCACACACGCACACACTTTCAAGTGTAAAATTTAAGTAGCTGTCAATACAAATCTGTGTGGGTTGGCAACTTTGTCGCGGCCAACAAGGTCTCTTCAGCGCCGCACAGGGCGTGCTAGTGACTCAGAATGTCACTCAATCCGCTTTAACGGTAACATTTGTAAATTTACCTGAAAAGGGCCGTTATTTACATGCGTGTGTGTGCGTATTTGGGTCAAGCGGCTATGCCTTGGAATTTGCTCTGTCACTGATAAGTAGGGAATGCCTGAATTATGAGCTGCGCCAGCGCGGAGGAAGGCGTCAGCATGTGCGCCAGCAGTTGGTTGCAAATATTTTTTCAGTTGACAAATATTGAGTTTCAGAACCAAAAATTTGGCAAGCAGTTGCCGTTATTTTGTATTTATACATTGTGACAAAAAAGTAGCCAGAAAATGTAAATAAAACATTAAAAATTCCAGTTTTGGGTACAAGAAAAAATCTCACGGAACCAAATCTAGTGAAAATATGGTGGTTGAACGATGGTATTCATTGCGTTTTTGGCTTTAAATTCGATCACAATCGTGGCTCAATGCGATGGTGCATTATCATCGTGTAAAATCCATGAATTGTTCTTTCACAATTCCTGCCATTTTCTACAGATGTTCTCATGCAAACGACTCAATACGGCTGAATAGAACTCCCTATTTTTATACCCTGAACAGGGTATATTAAGTTTGTCACGAAGTTTGTAACACCCAGAAGGAATCGTCGGAGACCCTATAAAGTGTATATATAAATGATCAGTATGTCGAGCTGAGTCGATTTAGCCATGTCCGTACATATGTCTGTCCGTCTGTCCGTCTGTCTGTATATATACGAACTAGTCCCTCAGTTTTTAAGATATCGTTTTGAAATTTTGCAAACGTCATTTTCTCTTCAAGAAGCTGCACATTTGTCGGAACGGCCGATATCGGACCACTATAGCATATAGCTGCCATACAAACTGGGCGATCAGAATCAAGTTCTTGTATGGACAACTTTCACATTTGACAAGATATATTCACGAAATTTGGTATATATTATTTTCTAAGGCAACAATGTAATCTCCGAAGAAATTGTTCAGATCGGTTGACTATAGCATATAGCTTCCATACAAACTGAACAAATAGTTACTAACAGAAATGCACCTGTGAAGGGTATTTAGCTTCGGTGCAACCGAAGTTAACGTTTTTTCTTGTTTTTTTTTGCTTTGGCGTTGTTTTCTTTTTTTTTTTTTTTGATTTTGGCTAATTTTGTAAGTTGATTGCTGACTAATTTACATGTTAAACTCATAAACCCATGTCTTATCGGCAGTTATTATGCCCTCAAGCAAATCAAAACAGACCTGTTTACGGTTCTTAAAAAAAAATATTCAGCTTTATCGGGACGAGTGGAGCAAAAACGCATTTCGTACACAAAATTCTCTTACAATTATCTGACGATTCAAGCAATCTACTCACTCCATTTTTTTAATATTTTCATTAGTTGAAGAGGTCGAAGGTCGTCCAGATCGAGGCATGTCTTTAACGATCTCTCGACCGTTTTTGAAAGCTTTGTACCATTCGTAGGCTTGTGTTTTTGAATCATCTTTCCTAAAATTCACAACGATTCCGCACACGAAATTTGGTAAGAAGTAAAAATCATTGTGATCTGTGACTCTACTAAGCTTTTTTTGAACTTTCAAAAGCCTTAAATATTTATGTTCAAGTAAATTCTTGAATAGGTCCACATATACGTATATTTGGTTTTTATTGCCCATTTTCTCATCGTTTGGCAATTTTTTGAATCCATCCCGAAATAACAGCGCCTTTTTGGCGACCAAAAATTATTCAAGCCACATTTTGTTAACCTCTTTCATGTGAACCGAAGGTGTTCTGCATCGGCCGGAGCAATTGGTAGTCAATGCTATAAGGCGGGTAAGGAAAAACTCCCAGCCGCTTTTTCCAAGTAGTTTTTACTCAGTCTTGCGACATAAGTCCGAATAATATCATCATGGAAAATTATGCCTCGTGTCTAGTCAAAAATTTCGGAAATTTTTGGCTTTCGCTCGCTTCAAGTTGATGCGTGGATATAGATAGGATTTTCTATTGATGATTTCAGCCGGTGTTAGAAGCTTACAATACAGCACGTTCTTCTGAATATAAAGTTTTACCTTGACGCCATAGTTATTCAACTTTGCTGTTAATTTTGCTGGCTGGCCAGATTTCGCATATGATTTTTTGCTTTTTTTGTCGGAATGCAACACTTTTTCATTACCACTGATAATCCGATGCTAAAACGACTTCCTTTGCAGCGTTCAAGCCACATTTCTGACATTAAAAATCTGCTTTCTACTTCTCTTGGCTTCAGTTCATATGGCAACCAATTTCCTTGCTGTGGAATGTATCCGGCTACTTTTTAAGGTTTTGAAATGGCTGCTTGAGCGACTTCCCAAGATTCTGCGAGCTCTTCTTGTGTTTAGCAGTAATCTTCATCGAGTAATGATTCTAGTTCCTTATCTTCAATCTTCTTCTTCGTCATCTGCAAGCCATTCTGATATTTAAAATCTTATTTCCACGTCTCTTGGCTTCAATCAATATTCCGAATTTTGTTGCTTTGAAATAAATCTGGTTGCTTTAAACATTTTGAAATGGTCGCCTTCCTAGCCAAAATCACCACTTTTAAATCGTGCAAACCGCTTTTGGCTAATTCACTCAATTAGAGAATGCTCATTATGAACTGCCACCTAAATATGATGGCTTTCAGCGGAAGACGTATAAGCATAGTAGCTTTCCAACGCAACTTCGGAATATGGCAGAATAATTGAAATACATACGTAAGTCATCTCTTGGCAAAATAGTTGGAGATCCAATATTATAATCCCTACTAATATTATAAATGTGAATGTAAGTTTGTTTGTTACGCTTTCACGCAAAAACTACTTAACCGATCATAATGAAACTTTGTTTATATACTTTTGAAGGTATTGGAAGTAACATAGGGTACTTTATATTAAAAAAACAACAGACAACTACAAAGTTATCATTAATGCTGATCGAACTCCACGTGGCGAACATGAAAGGCGTTATAATGCGCCGATGGTCAATGAAGTTGCTGTTTTGGTTACTGGTGATCCGAGCTCTCCACGAGACATAGTACTACGGGCACATGACAATACGCTAAAGCGTGTAGTCGATACTCATTTTCAGTAAAGGAGAATCTGGCTCCACTGCGGGCGAAGCCGCGGGTAAAAAGCTAGTATATTATAAATCCGATATATATGTATATTATATCGATTTGAAAGAATTTTATTATAGTTCCGCAAAGCTTTTTCGAGCTTTCAAAGCCTTTTAGAGTATTTAATTTTAAATTGCTATTTAGTAATCTGGAAGAAACATATTCAAACTAAAACTCTTGCACGCCGACTTTTCCAACACTTGAACTCATTAATGTAGTGAAACGAATTCAAAGAGGCCGAGACATTTAAGGTCATTCGCAAGCGTAGTTATATAAATAGCTTTATCTTTGATTATATATACCGACATTTCATGCAACAACTACAAGTCTTACGCAAACCCTGTGAATGAAAGAAGAACACAATGCATGCTCGACAATGCAACTAAAAGCCTCCGATTACAAACCACGTGCAAGGTTCCAAGTCTGCTCTTAAATATGGTAGCTTTACTAAGTGTGTGTGTATAATATGTGTGCATTAGTCTCTATGTGTTTGCTGTTGTGAATTATATAATCGTCTGTCTATCATCAAATACTCCGCTGCCTGCCTTCACTCCTTTTCAGCTACCATATGTGCGCATGTGTGTGTGTCTGTGCGCTACCTGTTAATACAATAAACTCCTCCGTATTAACTATTCCATTGGGCTTAGCTAAATCAGGCGATCGGAATTAATCTCCATTAATGGTGATGATTGCTTAATCAATCAAAGTCAATGCTGATTAAAGCATGGAGAAAAAAGACAATATAAAAGCAATAGCACAAGTAGGCTACTGGAGACAGCAAATAGCATATACATACATGTATGTATATTTGTATGTGTTTGGCATGTTTTTGTAGCATCAAGTGGCTTGTGCTGCTAGCTTGCTGTCTTAGCTTTTAGCTTAAATACTATGTTCCTGTTGGCTCAGCTTTATTTAAAGAATTCTTTCAGTTTTCTTTTCACTTGACGCTTAGCCTTGACCGCTTCTACATGCGGAGTTAATGGTGGTGAATAGTTTTGGAAATTTTTTCTGGGTATTCTTTTTAATATTTTACGCCATTTTTTTCTATTATACCCTGCACAGAGTATACTAACGTATATCAAAATAATCGAAAATCGCTGTCAGATATAATAACTAATATATAACCATTTTATAACCCAAACTAAAATTTTGATTCAATACGAGTATATGATAACAAAAAAATATAACCATTTTATACCCAAAACTCTAATTTTATATCTTCAAAAAAATGGAAAATCGCTAACAGATGTAATAACCAATATATAACCAGTTTATAACCAAAACTCAACATTTGTTTCAATATACGTGGTTTTTATTATAACATTTTTCCTTCGCCTATAAACTTATGAAACTAGGTCGATCTGCCCATGTACTTATGTATAGTACTTGTGTAGTATGTCTTTCGGTCTGACTGTAAATAGGCGAATTAGTACCTTAGTTTTTGACTTATCGATCTGAAATTTTGCATATGCTTTTTGCTTACAA
>JBAWJQ010002157.1:0-32805 GCA_037783105.1 Bactrocera zonata
GTTCCGAAATTGGTATATTATACTTTGAATTTTTTAAAGTATTAGATATCAGAACAGGCGAATGCTTGATCGACTAGAGGTATGAATCAATAGAGGCTGTACAGAAAGTAGATATATTTATATCGAACCTTAAAAATCTATATTAATCAGCAACGGGAGCATAATAGTTTTCAATATCCAGTCATGTCAGCACCAGAAATTCAAGCAACGATGGTTAATATGCTTCGAAATGCTTATGAGAAGGTCGCTTATCTGATAGCACTACAGATTTTACTAACAACGATTATAAGTCTCTCTATAATGTTAACGAGTAACAAAAGAACACTGGCTAAAATAGGGAAAAGCAGCAAAATATATGTATATGCAGTTTTTCAGTATATAAAATTTTCAATTTGCTTTATATAGTATACAATTTTTTCTTTATGCTTTACAACTTATTCGGGGTAAGAAGTTTTATTTTAAAAATCCTTTATATATTTTAAAAATTAACTTCCAATCAGTAGCCGAAAATTATACTACTCAACAAATCTGAAGAAACATTTTCGACTGATTGTATTAAGAGATCGTTAGGGTTGTTTGCGCTATCCCGATTATGAATTTGAGTTAAAAAATATGTACATCTATTTTTGTGATTATAGTAAATGGTGCCGGATTGACCCCTACACCCCTCGACTATAACACAAAAAGTACTACGTGTTCCGACAAAACATTTATACTATCATTTTCATGACTATAAACTATTGTTATTATAGACTAAATTTAAATAGTCAATATGTCTTGATTGAAAATAAAAATTCATACTTCCGCTTAAGTTGACTTATGCGCTTCTAATAAACAACTGCTGCTATAGTTATTATCAAACAGCTATATGAGAACCATTGAATGCATTTCCGTTTCATTTACTTTCAAATTTTTGTAACATCACTGAGTTTTGTAGAAAAATATTTGACGAAAGTTTTAAAAATAGCTCGATTAACAAACTCAGTGTGGTTGCAACGGTGATGTGGTAAAACTGTCAAACTTCACATATGTAAATGTTTGTATATAAATTATATTGTTATATAAAAATTATTGTACACGTTTCAAAACAACTGTTTCTGTGCAAAACAGCTGCGAGTTTAAATTAATAATAAAAAGTACCTACAGTAAGTAAGAAATGATTAAACAATCAATTCAACTTACAGCGCTAATTAACACTACTGGACAAGCTGGTAAAGGTTTTTTATTAAGATAATTTTTTATATATTTTTTTTCAATATTTATTAGCATTATTAAATGCCACTTCTACCTCACTTACTTGCTTGCCTACACTCTATCACTCATTCACTCTATACTGGACAAAATACACAGTTAGCGATCTGAGTCATAAGTGCGCGATCATTACCGTTTATTTACATAGTTAAGCGTAGATAGACTTTCCGGCGAATACGCGCTATGTCATAAATGTTGATAATACTTTAGCTAGTAAACAAAGAATGAATTGTACTGTAGTAAGTCTATAGAAAATACACTGCAAAGCACTTTCTGAAGTGTCACATCTCCAAGTAGTGGCATTGGGATCTGTATGATTTATTCAGAGATCGTAGAGTTGTCTTGGAAAATATTCTTGAACAAATTATGTGAAGTTTCTTGGCAAATAAAAAAGTTTTCCTTACAAGAATTTGATTTTGATCATTCACTTTGTATAACAGCTATGTGCTATAGTATACATATATAAAAATACCATCGAAACTAAAATATATTTTCTCATATAAAATCTTTTAAAAATCACAATCATTTATTTTTAAAAGATGGCTAGAATTTCTGAAAACCCATAATTCTTTCGAGAGAAGTGAAAAATGAGGCAACGATGCGCTTATTTGCCCTATTTTCAGTAAGCACATAACTCTTCCATAGCTAGAAGCTACTTAGGGAGCTGATTAAAAGCTCATTAAAGAGAAATGTAAGCTTCCGGTTTTCTTTTAGCTAGTTAGTTGCCCTATAAGGCTACATACATACATACATACATATTACTTAGAATGTAGGTAATTATGGGAAGATCTTCATGTAATTGGATTAAAAATAATAATAATTAAGAATTCAAACAAATTTCTGATAAAAAAAATTAAAATTAAAACTTAACTTAAAAAATTATACATAACTTAAAATATAATTACTTTAAGTAAACTATACAAAAAGTAAGGAAACAATCACTATAAATTAATTATACAAAAATTAATAATTAAAGATGAAATATTAAAAAATAATAATTTAAAAAATTAGAACAAGAATAAATTTTAAAATTTATAAAATAATTAAGAAAATAATTAATTTTAATTAACTACAAAAATTACGAAAATAATTAATTATAATTTACTATACAAAAGTTAAGCAAATAATTATTAACTTTAATTAATTACGCAAAAATTTAAAAATAATAGTTAATTAAATAATTAAACAGCAATTAATTAATAATTATACAAAAATTAATTACTTCAACAAAAATTAATTAATAATTATACAACAATTAATTACTTCAACAAAATGTATAAATTTATGGCATCCAACTCTTCCGCAAACCATAGTAGTGTACTTTCACAAAGTCAATTACAATTTAATTAAAAAGTAATGTAAAACTAGTATAACGGTAATTTTGCATACAAGTTAATTATTAAAATATAAAAACCAAAAAATCAGATGCAAAAAAAAAAATAAAAAATTAGTTTAAATAGTTTAAAAAAAAATTAAGAAAATAATTAATTTTAATTAATTATGAAAAATTTAAATATTTATCCAAAAATTAAAAATAAGTACTCTATGAAAATAAATAAATTTTTAACATCCAATTATTCATAAACTACTGTAGTATACCTACCCGTGCTAATTAAAATTTAATTAAAAATTTAAATATGTCGATAATTTTGCATAAAAGTTAATTATTAAGAAATAAAGCAAGAAAAACTCAAATGAAAAAAATGCACGAAGTCAACATATAACAGTTATACAAAAATTAAGAAAATAATTAATTTTAATTACT
Organism: Bactrocera zonata; assembly: GCA_037783105.1. NCBI lineage: Eukaryota > Metazoa > Arthropoda > Insecta > Diptera > Tephritidae > Bactrocera > Bactrocera zonata. The sequence continues at coordinate 3,017 of JBAWJQ010002157.1, forward strand.
TATACAAAAATTAATAATTAAATAATTATAAAAAAAATTAATTACTAATTAGAAAAATTAATTGCTATAACAAATAATACAAATTTCTGGTATTCCTCTTATAATTAAGAAAATATTTAATTTTAAAAATTTAAACAAAAATTATTAAATGTAATTAAATCTACAACAATTAAAAAATAATTTATTAATCAAATATAAAAAATTTTAAAATAATCAAAAAATTCTAGAAACCAATTAGTGTACCACTACAATGCCAATTACAACTTAATTACTTTTTTAATTACAACATTAATGAAATATGCCATACACCAAGCCTGAATGTAACAAATAAATCAGTCAAATATACACCAAAGCACATTTCAAGCACATAAATGCATACAAGTCATTTACAAACTCTTCTCAGCTCCACTCACTATTTTTCCGAATAAAAAATATGAGAGAATTTCTCATGAACGACAGTATTCTGCCTTGCCTGCGGCCTTGAACATCCCGTGCTGCGTTTCCCTCGTAGCTTGAGCTTATCGCTAATTAATTTTATTGCTATTAAGCATGATAGTGGCATTAACAAGAATTTCCAAAGCCCGCAACTGGAGGCAAAACAACAAAAACAAAAAAATGCTCGTATCAATTGTGCATCAACTAGTTTACGCATTGCGCCACTGGCAACGGAAGTTGCACTTAAAGCACACGAGCGATTTCTAATTCTCACGAGTACAAATGACAAAAAAAATTAATTTAGAAAAAAACAACAAATGTACAAATAATTGAATTAATTTGTGGCAAGCGATTCCCAGTGGATTAATTTGTAAATGACGAAAAATCGAATAGTCAGCAACTTAATTAGCGAGAGGCCTACACGTGTATGGTATGAGGCAATTTTAGAAATTTATTGTTTATTGTAATATATTTTGTTATTTAATTTAATTAAGATGTATTTTTTTCATTTAAATAAATTTGTTTCAAAATGTGTCTAATTTGTAATGAATTCATCTGTGAGATTGGCACTCTGACCCATTTTCACTGACTTTAGAAAAATTAATATAGATTTGAAAGTCTTATTCAATTCGGTTGACTGACTGTGGCTCGGCTCCTAATATTATTGACATAACATAACATAACATAGCACCCGAATTTTTATCCGGTCAAGAACTGTCAACTTCTGCAAATTACTTCAGGAATTTTTTCTATCGCAACAATAGCAACAACTGAAATAGAAAATAATGTAGAAGGCAAATTTAATATGAATAAATTAAAGAAATCGGGTTATAGGCGTGGCACTATCTACTGTTAATAGAATTTCCATATCCTGAATAGTGCTTAAATTAAAATAGATAACTTTACCACCGAGAAAGGTGACGAAATCAAATCTAATATCTGTCTTATGTATCAGAAAGAAACCAAGACTTTTGCTGAATTTCTAGAAGACCTATAGCTTTGTACAGTACTTAATATTCGATTTGACGAAAATTTAGCTTTCCGTTACTTAATTTGTTGCTTCTAAAAATATCATTTCAGTTTTTCAATCAGTCATATGCACCCAAGCACTCAATATCTTATCTCTATACAAATTTATAATTCTTGATTTGAAAAGATTGCAAAAAAAAGAAGAAATTCCCAGTCACAGTTAATGAAGAAAAAGTACCGGATTTGGTGCAATAAAGAAAATAAGAAATAGATTAATTTACTATGCCGTTAAGTTGTCAGAAGAGTCTACAATGCATACTATTTTGTGTATAAAAATATACATATACTAGGGTGGGACAAAAATAATAAATTTTTAACACAGAAAAAAAATTAAAAAATTCCAAAAAAATAGTTAGTTATAATTTTAATTCAAAAAGATTAATTTAAAAAATAAACTAAGTTTATTAAATTTTTTTTTTTTATAAAAATTACAAAAAAAATATTAAATTTTTAACATAGAAAAAAATTAAAAAAATCCAAAACAATATTTATATTATTTATTATAATTTTAATAAAAAAAATGTATATAAAAAATAAACTAAGCTTATTAAAATTTTTTTTTTATAAAAATTACAAAAAAATATTAAGTTTTTTAATTACATTAAAATTTTTAATCAACAATTTTCTGATATTTTACAAAACAAAATTAAATTTTTTAACTAAATTAAACTATTTATTTATCAACATTTTAAAATTATTATCACATAAATACTCATTCGCTTACCAAAAGTTCTGGTAGAAAACAAAATTCCATTTTTTAATTAAATTCAAATGTTTTTTCATCAATATTATAATATTAATATTTCATAAGTGCTTATTTGCTTACCAGAACTATTTTTCAACATTTCGTGAGATATTTTAACGGTGTCTAAGAAAAAAAATTAAAAAAATTTCATATTTAAACTCAAATATTAATTTTTTAAATTCAAATTTTTTTAAATTAAAACTACAAAATGAAATTTTATTTTTTTTATTTTAATTTTTTTTTAATACTTTTAATTTTCTAAATTTTTTTAATTTTTTTAATTTACAAATTTTTTTAAGTTTTTAAATTTTTTTATTTTTTTTGACCCACCCTAATATTTATTCTTTAATTTTATTAACGTAAAAGTGAACAAAGCAGCGACACAAACAACAAATTAATATGGCAATAAAATATAGCAGCGATTAATCGTCAGCAGTCAACCGTCAACCAACAGAACAAAGACAACAATAATTGTAAAAAAAGCAGTTGCAGTCACACATACTTATACATATATAAAAATATATGTATGTCTGTATGCTAGCACACATAAAGCAAACTAATAACATTTAATTGTTAATTGAGTTATCAACTTCACTTTCTGATTATGTTGTTGTTGTGTAAATTGTTTTTGTCACTTGATGTGGGCTTACAATTACGTTATTTATACACACGTAATTACTTTTTAATAAATATTTATTGTTTTAATATTTTTTTTTGTAATCAGTATCACAACATAAGAAGATAATTGAGTGTCTAAACGTCAATTGCTTTGCAACACATTCTTTTCGCTATTTTGTATCCACTTATTGCATTTATAAGCCACTGCAATTACAGCTCGTTTACGTAAGCCACTCACTTCGCGCAAAGACTGCGCGGCAGTCGCGTTGCACACAAAAATGACATAACTTCAGTTACAACTTGCTACTGTTGCTAAGCGATTCGCTTTATGTAAACTATTTATACTTGATTGCATTCACATTTGGTATAATTGAATTTGTGTCGCTGTGCGCAAACGCGCCGTTTGTGGCTGGCTCAAGGTCGTTTGGCGGGCTAAAAGTGTTGGCATATGCCGCGTTTAATTATATGAATTTAACTTGTATTTGACGTTAATTGACCTTTCGCATACGTTCTAATGTGTGCTTAGACGCATGTTAGCGGCTGTACCGTTAGTTAGCTAAGCGCTAATTAAATGTTCTGATTTGGCAGCAAAAATCGCTGATTGTAGGTAGGAAATGCAAAGTAACTTTCGCTTTTTGGCGCGTTGCAAATTGTTGAATTTTGCACGGAGAAGGTTCGCTTCATTGCTGATATTATATAAAAGGTGCAAGCAAATTATTTCCAAACTAATTTCAATGTGTAACGGTTATTTAAACTTGGCAGCATTTGTATAGATCCTTGGATTATTCATAAATAAGCTGATAAACATTTTTTTTATTTTTTTGCTGTTTCTGAGCTCACATTTTGAGCTAAAAAACAGACTTGTATGAAGTTCTAACCTCAATGTTTGCTTTTCATTCTCTGTAAAGTAAGGTTGAGACATTCACTAGCTGATTCTCTTAAGCCTAGAGAGAAGGAGATAATAATGCGCTGAGTGAATTGAACAAACTGTTAATTGATTGGAACTGAACTATAATTTCCTTTCATTCACGATTTCATGCCTTTTTATGTCAAGCGCACTGAAGAAGTATAACAGAATAAAACTGTCAGTAACTCCATATCCATCACACCTTTTTTCAACCATTACACTCTATGGACTTTGCGCTGCTCACATACAACTTCTTAATGAGTCAAATTGGGCAAATGTTTCTCTCTCTCACTCCAATGAACCAAATGAGCAAGATGAGCCAAGGAAATTATAAGCATATAAGAGTTCATTACTTTACCCGATTTCGCTGTCAAAATTAATTGTTTTTAACTTAAACTATAGCCAAGTAAGGCTTAGGGAAACTATGTGTCTAATGTGAGCCCCTTTGAAGCAAAACCACATTTTCTCCATAAAATTTAAACCATCTAATGGTAGAAGTTATTAGAAGGAATATATTTATTACTAGAAGCCTTGGGAAACTGATGCTTAATACTTTTAAATCGAGACATATCAGAGGAAGGAACAACGAACATGTTTACGAACATAAGTTTACCCTGCGAAGATCAAAGTTTTGACTTCATCTTACATGGGTGAATATCCAACAATTTTTCGACGCATCTTTTGACTGAACAAAGTTTAAAATTTCCGTAGATGTGATCAAAAATGAAGTTCCAGAGCCTTATTGGGTATCTCACAATAGCTCAATACCCGATTAAGGCAGCGAGTGCTACAAGATATTTTTATTATTATAAGAAGTTAGTAACTAATCAAGTATGACCTCAAAATGTATTGCCAAGTGTTTTCAACAATCGCTCGCTTCAATTTGTTGAGGTATTGTCTTCTCCGTCAATGCTTTCTTCTATATTTGGATGCTCAAACTCCAGCAATTCCAAATGATCCTATAGATCGTTATCTTGGCGTAATAGATATTTGGCTTTACGGTTGGGTTTGCTGTTTGGTCGGGTTTCAAGTAGGACCATTTTCGTTTACAGTTGTTGTAACGTAGCTTTTATTCATCGTCATTCTCAAGCCAATGCAATAACGTCTACTTTTTTTACTGTTAATTTTTAAGCTGCAGTTTTCAAAGCAATTTGCAGAACTATAGCAATATATATATAAAATCACTTATTATTATTATATATATTTGACTCCTCTAAGGTTCCACTAACATTATAGTTACGAATATGATCAATAGTTTCAGCTATGTAATATCTGTCCAGCGTCTAACGATAATCTACACAATTCATTTGCAGCAAAGAGTCCATGAATGCTCCATAAAAAGCAAAGCTTAGAGTAACCACATTGTTGCAATCGTAACCGCTGCTGCAGTAAGCATTTTACAAGCTAGTTTTGTTGTTGTAATTAATAATGCATCTTTGCATCTCAAATAAAATTGATTATTATTAATTTTTATTTCATTTTTTTTTTGATTTGTTAAGCAGCCAAAGACGGTGTGATTTAAAAAAAGGAGCACTTTATAAGCGCGCTTTTAAGCCTACATCACTTCTAGCTACTACTCTCAAACAGCAATTATTCGCACTTAAAAATTTTATTACTTCATTATTCTAAATTGTTAATGCTTAATGCACAAGCCCCAATACAAAAGCCTCAATAACGCGACTAAACTTCGTCGATCAGTTTGGCCGTTTCAAAAAGCATAATCACAGCACCAAAAAAAACAAAAAATACCAAAAAAAAGAGAAGAAAAATCATCGTGTCACAGACAAGGCCGTCACTGCTGTTGGACAAGTAAGTGGGCCGCCGCTAGTCCACAATTAGACTGCAACTGCGCATTTGGCGCTCCAACGCCATATTCTTGACGATCACAATCAGCAGCGCGATCACTTTGAACTGATCTTCACGGCTGGCGTTCTTGCTACTGCCACTGTCTTCGTTGCGGTCTATTGCTTTGTTGAATTTTTATTTTTACCTTTTTGGTAACTTCATTTTCAACTCACTGACAGCCGACAGATATTTGACGCCTGCTGTTACAAATTCAGCGTGGCTAGTAATTCTAACTGGCTTTGCCTTGACGCGCACCCAAAAAAAAAAAAAAAAAAATAGAAGTGTAAGAAGCCACAGCAGACGCTTGGAGACAAACACGTGGAGGCAGCAGCAAGAACAACAGCTGTGGCTTACTTTGGGTTGATCTCTCATTGTTGATTGCTATCGCGCGCACGAGCTACTAACTCAATTTGCTGCGCCTTTTGTGCGTTTAAATGACTTTATTGCGGCGATCTGCTTAAAATGCTTCTGCTGCACTTTACTTTGGTAATTTTCTTCACATTTAATATAAATTTGTGGTGATCGGCAGTAACTTACTTGGAAAAAGAACAACAAATAGATATACACCTACAAACATGTGGCAAAGTGAAAATGTTTTTCGACATAGAAGCGCTCTTTGTTCAAGACACTAAAGTGATAATTAGGCTTGAAAGTTGTTTATTGGAGAAAACTTTGGAAAATGTTGATATAAATATATTGGTGGTGAAGCAAGTAGCATCGTTAGGTATATAGTAATCTCCTAAACACATAAATATATGTATAATATTTAGATATCTACTTGTAGGTGACAAATGAAGTACCCAGAAATTATAAATAAAAAGCAAAATATACTTTAATATTCAACAATATTTGTTTTGCCGAATTCAAAGTAATCCCCACCAGCTGTAATACAATTAAGATAATGATTTTTCCAGTCCTCGACACCTTTCACAAGCACTTTTTGGATTGGCCTTCAGCTCTTACAGCGAATTTTGATTTATCTCTTCGATCGACTGAAAACGGGTTCCACAGAGCGGCAATTTCAGTTTTGGGGAAATGAAAAAATCACACGTAGCCAAATCTGATGAATAAGGTGGTTAATCAATGTTATTTTTTGCTTTTTTGGCTTCAAATTCGATCACAATCGTGGCTCGAAACAATGGTGAATTATCATCGTGTCAAATCCATGAATTGTTCTCCCAAAATTCCGGCCGTTTTCGTCGAATGTTCTCACGCAAACGCCTCAATACGGCCAAATCAAACTCCTTATTGACTGTCTGTCCCTCAGGAACAAATTCATGATGCAACAAATCGCGAATAACGAAGAAAACTATGAGTTTCACCTTAATTTTTGAGCGGTTTTGGTGTGGTTTTGGTGTAGTTTTTCAGCTTTATCGGGACGAAACGAACAAGAACATCTTTCATATGCAACCTATCCATCAAAATCATTAAAATATCAAGCTCTCTTGCCATAATGCACACTTGCACTTACCTCACGATTTTCAAACACCGTATCCTTCATATTTTCATCAGTTGAAGTGGTTGAAGGTCGTCCAGAACGAGGTATGTTTTCAACGATCTCTCGACCATCTTTGAAGGTATTGTACTACTCGTAGGATTGTATTTTTGGAAAAACCGAATCACTGTAAGCATTTCCTTGGTTTCCATCGCAAAAAAAAAACAGCTGCAGGCGGCCAAGAATGAGTCAAGCCAATGTTTGATATCCTGTTCTAATAAGAACCGGGTTCCAGTAGGGGCGAACAGTATCGCTCGGAACAACTGGTAAGCGTAGTCAGAAGAAGCAAGATCTGGGAAATAAAGCGGATCCACTTTTCATTATCAGCCTGAACATATTCCACCCACAAATTTGACTATTTCATGCACCAGCTAAATCCAACTTGCCGCCTTACCAAAAAACCCAACAGGAGAAGTCATTCTCCTCTCAATAATCAAATGGCAATTTATGCTAAGTACAAGCAATAAAAATCGCGAACTATTAATAGTTAATTGAATATATCGCCATAAATCAGTTTACATAAAAAATATAACGGTTAATGCCATCACTTCGCGCGTACCCCAAAATCCCTTCCAACCAAAATTCAAATTCATTTTTATTATGATTATTATTATTGCCATATTTTTATTGCGCTATAAATATTTCTTAAGATCTTTAGAGTGCTACCGTTATAGCCCTACGCTGAACCGTCTCTTAAACCTTCTTATGCATTAAACCCGTTATTGCAATTAAAGCCGTTTAACGACGGCATATTTATGTAATATTTATGATCAAGTTATGAATTGTAAATAGTTGTTGTTGCAACTGTGAAGGCTGCTGTAAAAGCTTGGATTTAACGTTTATTATTGCTGTTTTTGTAAAGTGCATCACTTAAGTTGCACTCTCAAATTGCCATTTATGCGTTAAAAGCGTGTTAATAATAATTGAAATGATATTCGCGTTGGCTGCTACTACATGTTGCAACAACAGCAAAAAAATTGAAAGGCTTGCGTAATTTGCGATTAGCTCGATGAATATACTATATAATAAGGCATATAATAAGAATATGATGCAACTCAACCATCAACATTTCAATAAGTTAGAATTGGCTAGTTTGTGAGTAGTCTCTTACAAGAATATTGAAATTGAACATTAAATAAATTTTAAATTATTTATGCAACTCATCCTAAAACGCTAATTTTGTAGGTAGTTCGTAACTAGTTTTTTAAAACTGATAGCCAAAACACTTTTATGCATTAATTTTACTATTTTAACTTTTTTCGACAACTCATCCAAAAATCATTATTGTGTAACTAGTTTGCAACTAGTTTGATTTTGTGCGTAGTTCTTTAGCACTTTTTTTCTTTTGATTCCTAGTACATGTTTTCACATTTATTTGGTATTTTTAATGTTTTTCATCAACTCTCCCACAATCAATGATTTTTGAACTAGCTTGCGACTAGTTTGCTTTTGCACCTAGTTCTTTTAAAGTTGTGGTCTTTTAATTCATCGTTCCCAGAACACTTTTTCACATTAATTTCACAACTTTAAGATGTTTCGACAACTCATCCAAAGTGCATTACTTTGTAACTAGTTTGCAACTAGTTATTATTTTTTCTCAAACTTTAAAAACAATTCACATATTTAATATTCCACCATTTAACCACATGTTAAATAGAAATTTTTTACTAAAACCAATCTTAAGCGAAGCCTTGCCGTATTGTCAGTTAACGTGACGCGAGACGACGTTCAGTCATGCCACCTCAACAAACCGTTTGTTAATTTAATGACATAGCGTTCACTGTTCATTGTTGATTGATGTCATGGATTCGTTGATTATTCTTGTATCTGCAGTCAATTTAGTCATAGATTTTGTAAGCTTTCTGTGTATAAAACTATTTATTTTGCATATTGATATACGTCAGCGCCGGGAAATTGCGCAGTGGAAATGAAGAAGCGAGCTCATTTATCACCTGTCAAATATGCACATGAGCCAAAGTGAAAAAAAAACATATAAAAATAATAATTATTACCGCTACTTTTATCTGTCATCAACAACAACTACCGGGAAAAGAGCTTATGATATAAGCCATAAATTTACTTGCAATTACACATATACATATGTATATGAAACTTTCATATATAAAGTAGTAAAATAAACATGTAGTACATCGTATTTTACAAGCTATTATCAATCATTATCATTTTCGCCAAATAAATGCTCTTTTCCATTACTTTAACACTTCATAAATTTCCGCTTTTAATCATTTGCGAATTTCGCTTGAAATATATTGGCGCGTGGTACAACACTCGCCCATATTTGTTTATATTATTATATAAATTACTATTATTTCACATGAAGTCGGCAGGTGTTAAGCCGCTTGCGCTGAATGAAGGTCAATTCCGATTCATGGTGTGCGTTGATTTATAGTGTCACTGATAGAAAAATTGAATATGGTTTGGTGTGATCTATAGTTGAAGCACCATTAGAAATTTGGATGGTATATATGGGTTGCAAAATATTTCATTTATTTATTGTGTTTTTATTTTTTCTTTAAAATATTTTTATTTATTTATTTTTTTTAATTTTTTTTGGATATATAACTCTATGATATGAATTATTTTCTAATCATTACAAATTCTGGATGATATTTTTCGAAATAGTCAATGTTTCTATCTTACTTAAGTTGTTCAATGTTCGACATTACCAATCCCAACTAGGATCTCTTACGATCTTTCGTAGTTGAAGTCCATATGCCTCAATTTTTTTGAAAGATATTATTGTATTATATTTGATTTTGCAATATTTTCTAAATTATTTTTAATATTTCATTAGCCAGAGAGCAAAGCTTTCAAGGTAAAGAGGAAACTAGAAAAAGTTCGAAGGTAAATGAAGAAGACTATTTATCTTCCCAATTCTTCTTGTTTCATCTATATCACAAAATCGTTCCTCTCTGATTTTTAAGTACTGCTAACTAAACCTTACTTTGCATCTCTTATAAATTTTGTAAGATTTTTCATTTTCATCTTTAATTTTTTGCTTTATATATTCAAATTGAAGTTTAACTTTCGATTTTCAATTACTGATATGTTAATTTTAGCCTCCGTGAATCAAGTATTGGCTAGCAATATACTGAAGTGTTGTACTCATTTCTGATTATTTCAGAAATATATTTGAAGAGCTTTTATGAACTTTATTTTTGGAACTAAATTTTGATACTAAAAGTCAGATTTCAAGTATTTTTTCTATCTTAAGTGCTTCAACTTCGTACTTTCTTGTTTTCATATAAATTTTTGATCACCATTATCTAAAATTTTTGGATTGATTTTAAAGAAGTTAAAGCACTTTCCATGTTTTAATCTCGCAAGTTCTTAAAGATCTTATCATAAAACACTGACTTCGACATTGAAATTTATGATGCAATAAACGCCCAATAAATTTTCAATATTTTGTAACTAAATTTTCGATCTTGAACTTAGATTTCAAGTATTTTTTCCATCTTAAATGCCAAACCTTTTTAGTTTTTTGATCTCTTAATAATTTTGGATCACCATTATCTACTATTTTTTCATTGATTTCCCTTTAAATTTCCATGTTCTGAACTCGCAAAGTTCTCTCAAGATCTTCTCATAGAACATTGACTTCAACATTGATATTAATGTTGCTTATTGTATTATTTCCATATTTCAGTTTCGGCATTTATTTAAAGATTTTGAACTTATCACAAACGTTTTTCGCTGCTTTTCAATATTATTTACGACACTTTTGTTTAACCACCAACTTCCTCTAAGCGACCTTCCACTTTTCACGAATTTTCAAACTTTATTTATAAAATAGTTCTTCAAAATGCTATTTCTAGCACGCTAGTAATCTTTTTGCCTCAATTATTCCATGTATTTCTAGTTTTCCTTTTGTTTACTTCAACATAGTTTCCTCAGAACTCTACAGCCCACTCAAAAATCGATATTCCCAACCACAAGGTTGTGTTTACGAACTTGTTACCAAACTTCTAAATATATTAAATATGTATGTAAACAACGGCACATTTTTCTCTGACATTTCATGTGAAATACGCCCTGAAACGAAGGGCAAACAGCAGGTGGAAACAGGTTGCAAATACAAACTAAATAATAAAAGCAAGGAAATGAAGGCTTTATGGGCACGTAACATGCGAAGTTTAGAAGAAGGGGGAATGCATAAATAAATATGTTTATAAATAACAATGAAAACAAAAATAAAATTCACGGAGATGTGGAAAGTGAAAATAAAGATATGAAGTTAAACGAATGAGCTTTTGTATTTTTACAAATTAATTAGATTATGAAGGGAGTTTTCCAGGTAACATACAGAAGGAATAGTTGAAGACCATACAATACATCGATCTGAAATTTTGCACACAACCATTTCTTCATAGTAAGCTACTAATTTCGCGGAATCGCCGATTTTAGACAACTATAGCATATAGCTACCATACAAACTGAACGATCATAATCAAGTCCTTGCATAGAAAACTTATCCATTTGACGACATATCTTCCTAAAATTTGGCACAGATTATTGGTTAAGACCACGCTCAAATCTCTGAGCAAATTGGTTAGATCGGACAACTATAGCATATAGCTGTCATACAAACTGAAAGATCACTTTCAAGGTTTTGTATGGAAAACTTTCTTATTTGCCATGATATCTTTCTGAAATTTGGCACAGATTATTGGTTAGGACCACGCTCAAATCTCTGAGCAAATGGGTTAGATCGGACAACTATAGCATATAGCTGTCATACAAACTGAAAGATCACTTTCAAGGTTTTGTATGGAAAACTTTCTTATTTGCCATGATATCTTTCTGAAATTTGGCACAGATTATTGGTTAAGACCACGCTTAAATCTCTGAGCAAATTGGTTAGATCGGACAACTATAGCATATAGCTGCCATACAAACTGACCGATGAAAATCAAGTAAAAGGTGATTTATATTCTTCTATGCTATAAAAAATGCACCTGCTAGGTGCCAGAATGCTATAGCTCTAGCCGAAGTTAATGCCTTTCCTTGGTTTTTTTTTGCTTTTTTGTAAAAACCATTTTTTTTAATCACACCAATCAATAGCTTTTTAACTTCGCATTTTTAGCAATTAAAACTAATTGCGAGCAATTACTTTAAGCGCCATTAAAGAATTATATTACTTACATATGTATGTAGGTGTGTACATACAGACAATCATATGAGCACACAACACATAATCGCACATTATTACACACACAAAGCATAACTATTGCTTTGCTGTTAGACAATGTTTGCGTAGCAATTTGCCACAAGTTGCAAGCCACTCAAATGGCGGCAATTCAAAAGCACTCCAAATACCAAGCAAGTACTTAAAAACACATAAATATGTGCATAAAAACAAAAACATGCATATGCACACATACGCGCGCATGTATTTTGAAATATTTAGAAGGCATTTCGAAATACAAACATTTTGATTGGCGGCGTTATTTACACTAATTGGCCGGCGCTGGCCTTCGAATTCCGAGCGACTGCGAGTAAGTGTGTAATTTTGTAAGAACTTCGCTGGCGAACAAAAACAAATCTCAACTGAGAGCAAGTGTGGCATGCCACTGTCGCTACAGTTGCATAATTACTTTCAATTTTTCCCCGCGACGTGTGAACAAGTGAGTTGCTGGCGGCACTCAAAATGACTTTTGTTGGCCGAAAATATTTAAATCAACGCATTGGCAAGCAATTTCTTTTATTGACAAAACAAATTGCTCGCATAAACAATTGGCGCTGCGTCAATGCGGCAAGCCTTTCATTTTATTTATGAGCAATTTTCATTATTTTGTTTATTTTATGCTGCGCGATGAGCACGCGACAATCAAATCGAAGGCAGCACGCCGCTTGCTACATAAAATATAATTTAATGATTTTACGCCTCCCAATTAAGAATAAGACGCCCACAGCTGGAGTCACGAGTGTGTTTATGTACATATGTATTGGTTCATATATATTATTTTTTTTTGTATGTAAATAATACTATCACATAATAAAGTGTGGGGTATCCCAAATATATGTACATATATGTTTCCGTATGACATTCCATACCTTTTTGACTATTTTGGTAACTAAACTACTTCATTTGTGCCAGTTGTTTGTTCGATTCGCCACTTACGAACTCTTAGATGTAAGTGAATTGAATGCAACTAATTTATAATATATAACTAAAGGAAAATATTCGTGAAGGTAACTTGTCGAATAACAAAGATTTCCATACAAAGACTTGAATTTGATCATTCCCTTCATCCGGTATCCGACAAGTGAACAGCTTCTTGGGTAGAAATGAATGTGTGCAAAATTTCAGATTGATGTAAATATAAAATAACTGTGGGACTAGTTGGCGTATATATAGTCGGCCGAACGGGCATACAGACATAAGGACAGGACTAAATTGCGTCAGTTCATCAGAATAATCATAAATATATGTATATACTTAGTGGAATCTTTCACGTGTTCTTTTGAATGTGTTAGAAACTTCTTGGCGAACTTAAGTTAGATAGTGGAGTTGATCCAAAGTCCATCGACTGCCACTTGGACAGAAATTCGTTCTTTGTATTACCTAAGAACTCCTAAAAAAGAGGTCACCATATCTTCATCGTTCGACAAATCGTTTTTTGCTTACAACAAACTGTTAAAGCGGTTTATATCAATCGCAGCAACTTCACTAGAATCGCCAAAGTTGTGTATCCAGAGATATGCATTTCAATTGTAGTTTAGCAAAAGCTGAATAATAGAGAAGAGATATGCATTTCAATTGTAGTTTAGCAAAAGCTGAATAATAGAGAAGAAAGTGACAATATGATTCGGTTGACCTCTTATGGTTCACTCCGTGGCAGAGAAAACTTACCGCACCCTACTATAATGGCTTCATCCTCTCCACATATACTTCGCAGGTGTGTGAGTTGAGAAGGCAACTTCAGGAAAAGTTTCAGTGGTGAAAGGATCTAGGTTGGAAGGCTTGCAAACGAAGCTGTGAAGGATTTCAGTGTGTTCATGTACGCGGTCCCTCATATAACCAGCTACCCTATGTCTCATAGCAGTCTTCGCGGCCACGCACCTACCAGCTACGAGTATATCTATAAGTGTAGAAAGGCATTGAGTGCCATTGCTCGGGTAGTTCTTGGTGTACCACAGATACCGAAGAAGGCCGCTCTTTGAACAAGCTCCAGCTGCTTAGCAAGTTTGGTTATCCAAGAACCCTCTACCAAAAAACATCCGCATAAAACATTATTAGCTTAACTATGGTTTAATAGAGCCATATCACAACCTTTGGTGGGAGGTCTCACCTTTTCTCAATTGCTCCTCAGTTCTCTCTACTGTTGTATAAGGCAACATATTCCTTCCTCACACTCTCTTCGATATTTGATTTCCATGAGAGCTTGGCGAACTTAATATACCTTAATAAAAATGAAAAGATATCCATTTTAGGATCAAGGTCTTTACATTACTTTTTGAACGGCTGTGGAGAGATGAATATTTTTTCAATTTGTTATTCCTGTAACTAACTCTCTACTATTTACTTGCTGACCACTTATGAAAAAATGTCCAGTAAGCCCTCCAGAATTATTTTTTATAAAAACAAGAGTGTGGTTTGAGTCGGATAAAAGCCGGTCAAATTGACACGAAATTTGAGTTTTGGTTATAAAATGGTTATATTTCGGTTATCATACACCAATATTGAAGCAAAATATGAACTTTGGTTATAAAATGGTTATATATTGGTTATTATATCTAACAGCTGGGAAAATAAAAAAATATAAAATTTTGTGCCCGAAGAAACTTAGTAATGCCTCATCGGAACTTTCCAAACGACTCACAATCGGCCACAAAACGCCTTATTTCATTTACTGAGTTCTTTAATATTTCTTTTTATTATCAAATAGTGTTTCATATATACCTATTTACTTAATATTGACATATTCATAAAAAAATGTACATATACATATGTATGTATACATATTTTTAAGCGTTCGCACTTTGTCCCATCTTCAATTGACGACATCTGAGCCAACTTTTTCTCAATGCAAACGCTTGACTTGCCGCCGCACAATCAGTGTTTTGTGTATTTTTAATATAAAATAATTCCCTTAATGACATTTGGTCGCAAAGCTTTGACAATTGCAATTGAAATTAATATGTACAGCAACAACAAGGTAGACGAATCTATATTCATACATATGTACGTATGTATGTATGTGAGAGCCACATGTGCGCATACAAAGAGCGCGTATTGTAATTTCAGTTCAAGGTTCTTCAGCGCAAACTAATGTAACCAAACACACACACTCACATGTACCACATACAATTGAAATATAAAATTTTTACAAAAAGAGTTTCATTCGAAGTTTGTATGTGACTGAGTACGCATTCTCAATATTACAATGAAGATCTATGGGCATGACAGAAGACGTCATTAAATGAGTAATGACTATTAAACATGTTTCATAACTGACAAGTTGACATTGGTGCTTTATTGATCAAGAACTCTATATATATGTACATATATATTCATATTTAGATATATTTAATGCTATTATGTGCATACATACACTTATTTGTATGCTTTTATATATGTACGTAGGCATAAATGTGCCATAAAGAGATAATAAATTGTGCGGCAGTTGTAATTGAGAAAAGAGAACGCTTTGTTTAAGTGTTGGATGTGTTCAATATGTTGGATGTGGTATTGATTTCGTGTTATAAATGATAGCTTTTGAGCTATTTTGGTTCAATAGAGATATCAACTCCCTTTGTTAGCCCTGACAGATGGTCGTGTGTCACATATTACAAAAACGAGGAGCTCATTTAACACAGCAATAAGAGTAAAGCTCTTCATTAGTAACTGGCTCTTAATGTTTTTAGACTAGTTTTCAACAAGCTTCTGAACGCTATTAAGATCGACACTACTAATTAATTTATATTAAGACCTTTTTAAACCGATCATTAATATTATCAACGCAGGGTTATCTCCAATAGCAGTGTTCTAAGCTTTCTACTTATATAGCTGACTTAAAGTTCAGACTTTAGAGAGTGCCGAATCGAACAAAAAACCGGTATAAATGGAATCTGCGATTTTAAGAGACTTTAGAGAGTGGTGAATTGAACAAAAAATTGTTATAAATCGAATCTAAAAGCTTAAGCGACTTCAGAGAGTAGTGAATCGAACAAAAAACTGGTTTAAATGGAATCTGCAAGCTTAAGAGACTTAAGGGAGCGGCGAACGGAACAAGAAACTGGTATAATTGAAATATACAAGTTTAAGAGACTTTAGGGAGTAGTGAATCGAACAAAAAACTGGTATAATTGAAATATGCAAGTTTAAGAGACTTTAAAGAGTGTCGAATCGAACAAAAAACTGTTATAAATTAAATCTAAAAGCTTAAGAGACTTCAGAGAGTAGTGAATCGAACAAAAAACTGGTTTAAATAAAATCTACAAGCTTATGAGACTTAAGGGGGCGGCGAACCGAACAAAAAACTAGTATAATTGAAATATACAAGTTTAAGTGACTTTAAAGAGTGTCGATTCGAACAAAAAACTGGTATAAATTAAATCTACAAGGTTAAGAGACTTAGGGGAGCGGCGAACCGAAAAAAAACTGGTATAATTGAAGTATACAAGTTTAAGAGGCTTTAGTAAGTGGCGAATCGAACAAATAATTTCTGTAAATGTAATCTACAGCCTTAAGAGGTCATATTCACCTGAGCATTTCAATAAAGCGATATGAACATTTTGTACGAGTTCAGTTTAGTTTTTTAATTTACAGTAATTGACTCTCGGAGACATGAAAATTGTTGTAAGAATTTTTTAACTTATTGTAATTGGCTCTCAAAACTTAAATGCGTTTTTGAAACGCTGTTTTCAGATGCAGTGAGGAAAACTCCTCCGAAATTATTGGACGGATAGAAGAAACATTTTTAAACGACCTTCTTAGATATTTTTATCTGGAAATTATCAAGGAAATAAGAATTTTAGTAATAACTGCTATTATTTAACCCTTTTTTTTTAGTAAAAAAAAAAACAATTTCGATTATTTTTATTGTTTTTGAATTTGAGTTAATTTTAAGTAGAAAAATCTTCCTCATCGACTGATATCTTCTACGGAGGTATTTCTCGAGATCGGCTACTGAATCAAAGGAATCGTAATAACATTAGTATAATGAAATAGAGAGAGAGAAAGAGAGACTCAGTTGTCTCAACTGCTCGAAGAAGAACTCCACGACATAATGAATGACGCTTTTTCAATGAACTTATGGCCGATGATGATGGAGTTACACAACAAATTAACTGAAGTACGATTAAAAACTTAAAAAAAGCCGAAGGCAAAGCCCGGGAGATGAAGCTATTAAACTTTACTGGCGAGTAACATTATGTCATACTAGCTAAATTTTGGATAAATGCCTCTAATCTTAAAAGTTATCACAAGCTATTAATTTGGGAGCTCATTAGAGGGCAGAGCGGCAATGTGACACCAATAAATATATGTACATATATGTATATGTACATATGTATATTGTGACTATAAGATGCCAGGTAAGCGAAATGCCTTAAGGACAACAATAAAACGATTCATTGAAATCGGTCCATTAGCCAGTGCTCATTAAAATGTTCGGCGTATTTATTGATTAAGTGATTTAATATAAATTGCTGCCGTGAATAGTTTCGAAAATAATTATGTAATCACAGTTAGGTGATCAAAAGGCTGCTGCCGCTTTGATTAATTTGAAGAGATTTGAATGAAATTTAATTACTTTAACAAACAAACAAAAATTATAATGACAACAGAAACAGGAACATAAAAATAGAAATACGAACAGCTAAAAATAGAAACAGAAATAAAAAATATATATATTGTAGAAGAACGATTTGATGGATAATTTAAAAGTAGAATTGATCAAAAATTCTGGATAACTGTAAATGACAGCTTATTTTTGAATGAAGAGCGCTTTTTGTGTATGTTCTTTGATCGCTTGCAAGACACACGTGTCATTCTGTTTCAGTTTTCTGTTCTGCGCTGCTTTTACAAGGTATATAGATAAGTATATAGATGTATAAATTTGTGTGTTTTCAAACCCTTGCATGTGAGTTCTATAAAATATAAAAACTTTATTCCCACACACTTCCTACTCGTTTATATACATACATACACATTGTAGTTCTACTAATTGAAATGCAATGCATCAATCCCATGGGTCTGACACCTTCTTTCAAAGCACAAGTCAGCATTTGTTGCATGTTTACCTAGCGATCGCAGCGCGTTATGTCACACGTAATATTACCGTAATGCAACATGCTATATATAACGGCAAAGGAGTATACGTGTGTGACACAGTTTTTCCACAAAAATTCTACTTAAGAATGCCGGTGGCATGCCGCGCTGCACGCAATCATCAAAATTATACCAAATTCATCACTTTACAAATTACACTTCAATTTGGACAACTAAGGGGACTGCTTTATTTTATTTTTATTTATTTATTTTTTTTTATTACATTACAGTTTTATATACATACGAGTATACATTTTTTCTTATTTCTTCCTTTTTCTTTTCTTATAATTTTCTTCCAATTTTTTTCCCAATTTTTTTAAATTTTTTTTTCTTCACTTTATTTTTATTTTATTTATTGTCCTCATTTATTTACACTTTATATGCCTTCAATGGTGTTCCAATAATAATTTGAGCGCAATTTGTTGTTATTTTAACTGTTTACGCATTGTCTGGCGTTCGTGAGAATTGTAACGGTATTTTATTGAAATATGTTTTCCCATTTACAATTACTTACATTTGTGATTTGTTTTCATTTTGATAACCTCAAATTATATTGACAGTTGCATGTCTGACTGTCTGGCATGATAACGGTAAATGTGTAATGATGCAGGTTTAAGGTGTACATAGAGTGCGGTTTTCTATTGCGAGTGATTTTGTAGAATTTTTTTAATAAAGGCGTAAAGCTTCATTGTTGAAATTTTTTATTATAAAAATGAAGTTGATATTAAAAAACCTTCGTGAATAATAATTGTAAAGGGATGATAAAATTTTTCAGTGAACTTGCGAGTTTCACTGTGAATATCTACTAGTTTATAGACGAAAAAATCAATGAACCAGCTGGAATCCCGGAAACATTTAGGACCGTTTTAACAATGGCTGGTTGGAAGCAAGCTGTCAGTTAAGTTCTGATTAACTGACCAAGACTGTTTCTTACGATAAAAATTATCAGTTAAGTTCTGATTAGGTTAATCAAGACTCTTTTCTCCGATAACATTTACCGGTTAAGTTCTGGTTAACTTAGACAAGATTCTTTCTTTCGATAAAGTTTACCATTTCAACACTACTTTTTCCGATTAAGTTTAGAAGATATGTTTTGATAAACCTAACCAAGACTCCTTCTTCCGAAAAAGTTTACCAGTTCTGATTAACTTAACCAAGACTCTTTATTTCGATAAAGTTTACCAGTTAAGTTCTGGTTAATTTAACCAAAACTCCTTCTTCCGATAAAGTTTACCAGTTAAGTTCTGGTTAACTTAATCAAGACTTAACCAAGACTCTTTATTTCGATAATGTTTTCCAGTGCAGCTCTTTTTAACTTAATCTAGACTCATCTCTTCGGTAAAGGTTACCAGAACTTAACTGATAGATGGTTGCTAACCAGACAGAGACCAGAAGTGACTCTTCTTTTCTTGGTTCAAAATTTACTATACGAATGAACACCTTTCGCATAGTCCGTAGTCAGCTTTAATTACAACCGTATTCGAACTAAGTTATTAATTAATCAAACTGACCATTTATTGAATTATTGAATTCATTTTTTGTATTATTATTATTGCTGTTGTTTAATGCCTATGTCATTTCCTTGACTGATTGCTGATTATTATTGTTTATTATTCTATTAACCATTGTGAATGTCAAGTTGAGTTCAGTGGTCAATGTGACTGTAATATTTATGCCGGTGATGAGCAGCTGGCGATAAGCATTCGCTCTAATTAAAGTGTAGGCGATAAGCGTCAGAATTATTTTATTGCTTATACATACATATATATATAAATATATTATAGATGTTTCTGGGATTTTTCTCTGGGAAATTTTTTGTTGACTCTTGTGACTAACAGTAATTGTTTGTAAGATAATACGTCAATTTGTCTGACGAGAGTTAAGATTCTACTTATGGAAAAATATTTATATTTTTGTAGACAATTTTTTTGAATTTTCTAAATACAGATCCCTAAGTGATTATTCCTAAAATATTTTTTGAACCTTAACAATTTGTTTTTGCATAGTTATACTATTATTCTGTCTCAGGCAATAATAATCTTTCTTAGAGTATAATCTTTCTTGAGGCATTAAGCCGACAATTTAGTTGGTAAAACAGTTAGAGGTCATCAATAAACATACATGCTTGATTTTTGGAATGATTTTCCATAACATAACCTCCACTAAAGGAGAAAAACTAACAACAGAATGTAACGCAGAAAAATTAATTATTAAAATATTATTTGATGTCATAAGTGTTAAAATCTCTTATAAAAGGCTACTAATCTTACTAGCTTCCATAAGATATTATTGTGGGAGCTCCCTTGGAGGCAAAACGATTATGCATAATAAGGAAGGAGAGACTAAGTTCGGGTATAGCCGAACATTTTATACTCTTGCAACTTGCAATGATTAAAGCCAGGATAATACTTCCAAGTACATAAGGCTTGTAACTTATATGGGGTCTGGGCGAGTTTTTACCCGATTTTATCCATTCTTAGCACAAATATGCACCGAAAAACACGCTCTCTCAATTTCATTAAGATAACTCGTATATTGGCCGATATATGCGTCATAACACCACACGGAAGTTCGAAAATCTTAATATTAGGTACATAAGGACTAAAGGATGTATCGACTTGATTCAAATCGTTTTTGATACACAGAGTTACTATTGTGAGGAAAGAATTCTCTCTGAAGTTCTATTGTATATCTTACACATTGACCGATATTTTTGATAAAAAGTCAATTATAGGCTCTGGAGTCCACATGCTCGGTACCTAGGGGCTTTAACAGTTTTGGTTCCATTCACATACGTACAACCCTTGGATTAATAACAACAAAGCTATATTGTTGAACTCAAAAAAAAAAAAAATAGTCTCTGAGCATCATATTTAAGCGATTTAATCACTTTTTGTTCTTTTATACCAGTCTATACCAATTATACCAGTTGTTAGTTCGAGTCGCAACTCTGAAAAATTTGGTTGAATTCAGCGAATTGGTGCTCTCTTCCGCAAGACGATTTCAAAATGGAAAAAGTCTTTCAAATAATTAAACCTCGAAAATAAATAATGATTTCTTCTCGAAAGGCATAGCTTTCAAGGTACCTAAAAATCAACCAATCATTTATTATGAGTTTATGATTTCTACAATACTGCAAAGTTTTGTATTAAAGATATATTTATGAATAGAGTTAGTAAATTTATGGATAAATTGAAACAAAAGGCTCTATGAAAACCGAGTATCGTATTCTAATTGTAACTTAGACACTCTTTATACCATTTAAAAGTATAAAAGGTCATCATTGTTATAACTAATGCTGTAATTTAGAGAAAAATAACAAATCTAAGTAGAGATTAAAAAGGTCTGTAGCATCAATTAGGTAACTTAACTTGGCCTTAGAAAGACAACGTTATTAATAACAGTGACTCTATTACCAAAAATGTAGTAATTACCAAATAAGCTGAGTTAACAGTACTTTCATATATTGAAGTCTCCAAAGATTGCTTCAATTTGGTAGACCAAAGGTTAAGAAACGGTATTAATAGCAAGAAATTACATTTTACGAACGCATATTTAAAAGTATATTGCGCATGCGCAGCTAGAACATTAACCATATATGTATATTTCACAACAGCTGTGCCATTAAAACGCACTGATGTGGATTCTAGCGCTCCAAATAGATTTCACTTTATCATTGAAATGTCATTTGGAGCAACTGTTTCCATATTCATACATTCAATGTGCCTTGTACACATACTATTCTCTTGTAGATATGTAAATACTGAAATATATATGAATATTCTACTAGCGCGCAAGTGAGCTGTGTAGCCAGAGATAACACCAGCAAACTTCGACGACCCCAAACTTTGCCCACATTTAACCTTTTTACCGTTAGTCTAGCAGCTAGACGCTAGGTAGCTTCGTCTTTGCTGTCTTGTGGCACCCAGCTTGCTTGCGCGCCTGCCTATCGCACTTCCTACAATTATTTGTACTTAATCATTATCTATGCAAGACACACGCACTCATACACACATGCTTACGGTACAAATGTACTGTATTTAGTTTACTGCTTTCACGCCCTTAACGTCTGCCTGACTAATTGCTGCCTACCGGCGCTTGCCACTAATTGTTGCTGCCTTTCTTTGTTCTTCTACGTTTTTTCCTTCTTTATCTCGTTCTTGCTTTGCTATGTGGAAATGGCGCTTTGTCATCTAAATTATCTGTAGAATTGTGTATTCTTCGTTGCTGCTTCTTCATTCTACTTGCAACACATTTGCATATCGCTCGGCTACTGACTGTGCGGCTTTTGTTCTATATACCAGCCGGCGTGTGTGCGCATGTGTGTTGCAATGTGCGGGACAACGGTGTTCTTATCTATTTGTGCTTCGAGTGCTTTGCACCCACGAATTTTCCACACAAACAGTTATTTCAGCGATAATAATGACTGGACTAAATTATGTGTGTCTGGCGTAATATTGCATATGTGTGTGTATGCGTCGCGTCTCAAGCACCTCAACTGCACGCTTTGTTCTGGTGTTGTGCACCGTTATGTGTAATAACATGATTCTTTTGTGCGTTCTAGCTGTCTAGAAACTTTCCTTTCTCTTATTCTGCATTTGCTTTGGTTTCACTCGTCTTCGCGAGTCTTCTTACCTAATTTTACTTTCTTTTAACACAGTCTTGTAAAGGTAGATATGTAGTGTATACCTGGTGTATAGTATTGTAGTCTGCATGTTAATGCTAGTATACACAAATGTTACAGCAATTTTACACTCTGTCGATTCGTAATTGCCTTAACGCTGCTCTCAATTGTTTGCGCAAGCGTGAATGCGGCGTTTATTTGTTGTAGATAAGTGGCAAAGCAAAGTCTATATTTACATATCAATATATATGCATGTGTATGCATGTATATGTGTGTGTGTTGGTCTATATTTACATACCAATATACATATGTACGTATGTGTGTTGATACGAGGTACTATTTTTTCAAATAATGAAGATATTAGTGCGCCTTTGGATTTGTTAACAGTTCACTTCCTTTTAAGCAAATATGCAAATGCATATAAGCATATACACAAACATACATATATTTGATATCCATCTAATTTTTAACACATGTATGTACATCTGCATATAAGTATGTAAAAAGTGTGAAACCTCTTTAGTTTTTTTCTAGCATAATTTTTTTTCTCTCACCTACTAATTGGGCTATTTTTAATAATTTCTTTAAAACTGAGTGGCGTTTAAAATTGTATTCAATTTATATAGAAAGCGTAAGCAAATTTGAAAAAAGCGAGCAAAATTAATTTTGCCGTGCAAGGAAATATAAAAGGTTTGCATAAAAAGAAAGAAGAAAGTTGTAGAGTTTAGTATACACTTAAATATTTTTTAAATAGTATTGCAAAATTTTTGCGAAATAGGTTTATGAAAACAACAAAAAAATTATTTTTTAAAATTAAATAAAATTTCCATAAACCGAAAAAATTATAATTAAAGAAAATGTAAATAAAATTAAATATGAGAACTTTATTTCTTTATAAAACTATTAAAACCATTTACAGAACATATATGTTTAGGTTATTATACAATATTTTTTATATAACATTGTAAGTATTTAAATAAAATTTGTAGACTATAACAGATTATTAAACATTTCCATACATTAAAAAGTAACTATTAAATAAATATTTTTCAAAAGTAAATTAAATAAAAATTATTTATTACAAAATTTCTTTATACATATAATTACTTAAAAAAATTATATAAAATTATATAATTAAAAAATAATTGTTAAATTAATTAAATCTTAATTAATCAATTAACTAAAATCAATTTAAAAACATATTTTTAATTATTAATTTTATATTAATTAATTAATTAAATGTAATTTAAATTTTAATTAGTTAAAATATTTTTTTAATTATTAATTTCATTTAATATTTATAATTAATTATATAAAAACATTTGTAACAATTATTAACTAAAAGACAATTAAATTAAATTATAATTTTAATTAATTAGAATTTAGAAAACTCAAGTAAATAAATAGTCTTTGTTTATGTTATACAGTTATTTTTAACTAATTTTATAAAGAAATTTTGTAATAATTAGTTTCAGATAATTAAAAAAATTAATATTAAATTTTAAAATATGAAAAAACATTTTGTTCAAATTTCACCTAAGTTTATTTAATTGAATTTTAATTAACTTAAAATTTGTATTTAATTGTAAATTTTAAATAATTTGTATACATTTAATTAAAATTAGTACATAAAGATAAAACTAAACTACACTAATTAAATTCAAATCTTAATTAATTAAAATAAAATATTTTTATAATTATAAATTTTATATAATTTTTAATTTTAAATTAAATTTTAATTTTAATTACTTTAAACAATTTTTTCTAGTTATAAATTTTATGTAATTATGTATAATTAATTATAATTTTTTAATTATTTTAATATTTACAGTTAAAAATATATAAAGTTTTTTATGTTTCCTTAACTTCTAATACTACTTTCAGTTAATAATTTCGACTAATTTTACTCAATAAATTTATTTATAGATCTTATCACACGTATTTCTAAATAACAAGCCACAGTAGATGGATTAAGCAAAAAGATTTTGTTATTAACACACCTTATTGTAAAGAAATTGTATGGCTTATTGATTTTTGGAAAAATTCTATCGATTATTGTTAAGGAAACCGCTGCTTTGTAATAATACGAATTTACGTATTTATTGTGTTAAAAATATTTAATGTTTATCGATTATTATGCATATTATATATCGATACTTCAATAGTGTTATCGAGTTATCAAATTTTTACCAATTCGCATTTAAGTATTTAGCTCTTGTTTATTGTTTTGGATATTATTTATCGATAGTTATTATGAAATTATCTCCCATTTCTGATGCTAATTTTTTATAAAATATTTTCAGACTATCGCCTGTTTTCATATTATTTACCGATAATTTGATCGGTTATCGATTTTTTTGAGGGCACATGAATGAAATTTCATATCAATATCTGATTTAGTATAATTTCGAATTTTGGAACTTTTGGTTACGTTTTAACATTTTTGATATATCATTCGAGATCAAGTAGTCAGTAAATACCCAGTTATCTAACCGACAACTATAATCTCATTTTCGATAAAAAAATATAAACTTTTTCATAACTTTTATCTTCTTTTCTATAAAATAAATTATTAGGAAACTTTTAAAATATAACATTGAAAATTTTTCTAAAGTTAATATCGATTAATATCGATAACAGTTAATGTTACGAAAAACCTAAAAACGACATTTTTCAAAAATGTTTAAATTTTCTAAACAAAATTGTGTATGAGCACATAAAAATTTCAAATAAATCTCTAGGCAAAACTGACCATCAAACTTAATTTTCCATCCTCAAAGATTTTTTCCACATTAAACAGTCAAGTTGAGCGCGAATTTTCAAAAAATAAAGGTTGCTGACAAATTTTGCTAATTTGGGTCAACCTTTGAACAATATTATAATCCAATATTAAAAAAAATTTTAAAGTATATAATAAATATGTATGTATATGTACTTCATATTATATCAAATATATGTGATTTATATATAAGTATATACCATTTTGCGTTTCAGTTGCAAGTTTGTCGCGTCTGCTGTGGTTGCAAGCAAATTTTAGTATTCCAAAATTTAATATGTGAGAACTAATTTTCAAAAGTTGACTTGGAGATATTTTACATAACTAAATATACTTATGTAGCTAAATATTGGATTACGTAATTATCAATGCAAAAACTTACATTCATACATATATGTATAACACTTTCTCAGACTAGTTACTGCGGCTACAAATAATATTTGCACGGTGTGTTGCGCACGCAACCAGCGCATAGCAGTCAACTGCCAAAACTTAAAAATAATACGGACATATTTCTGTCTCAAGCCGTGTACTGCTTTACTGTTATTAAATATAAATAAAAGCAGTATATACATACACAAGACAGTAAGACAAGCATCTCGTGGCAGAGGAAGTAGCAGACAACTCAAATTTACAAATGTAAAACCAACAAAAATTCGAAAAACAACAAATAGTAAAAAACTGCCATGCTGTCCATCAGCAGATTATTAGAGTAACACGAAGTAATTTAAAATTTTTTCCTCGACCACAACACGACTCTAACGCCATTTACAAGCTATGCATATAAATCATATGTAGTCTAACTATTTTTGCGTTTTAAGGGCCAAAGCATAAAAATAAAAAAGCAAAAATGGTTATAATAAGCGGAAAACATATGTAAGATTTGTTGGCTGCTGATAAACTTTGCTTTTCATTAACACTAACTTATTTTCGTTGCCAAAGTATACTAACTTGTAGCAGCATGTAGTCAAGCACTTATGATTCTTTGACTTTAGACTTGTTATTGTTGTTATAATTTTATGCCAAATATTTAATATTTTGGTATCGCTTTAATTTTTTCTTTTTAAACTCGTAATTTACTTATGAGTTATTACCAAAATATTCATTCACTGTTTTATCTACATCTTTTTCTAAAATTCTTGTAAGCATCTAGGAAGTTGTTTGCCCACGAGCGACCTTAGATTTTTACCAGATGCGTTTTTTGGTTATTTTTCTTGCCCTGGGGGTGCTTGTAACTCAATTTAATCACTTACAATTTGAACTATTAAAAGTTACACGTACAAATTTTAAACTTTAAGGTCACCTAAAAACGCTTCTTAGTTGATAAGCATTTAGTAATTAACCAAAAATATTGTGTGTGAAAGAATTTTTGGTAAAGAGCATAAATGGCGGCACTTAGTAAAGAAAAATTGGGTGTAGTAATGTTTTAAATTAAATTAGACTCAATTCGGTGTTGCCTTGGCAACATTTTACTACTTCTGGTCATTCATGATCTAAATACTACATGAATATATTTATTGCACATCAGTAATGATTACTATTTTTATTAGTAATTTACGTGCCGAGAAGAGTAACAAGACCTTAATAAAGAATTTTAAAATTTTTGTTTTCATTTTGTTATATAGTATGTAATCAGGTCTAGAGATGTAATGCAATAGTAATGATTACTATTTTAAAAGTAATGATTATTCTAGAAAAAAATATAAAAATATATTTAGAAAATCATTTTTCCTTCATAATGAATATAAAGAAGTAGTCGTGTTAATTAGTAATCAGTACTGTTCCGCTAAGTAATGATTATACTAACAAAAATTAAAAATAAAATTTACGAAATTTTTGTTCTCGTCTGGTTATATAGTATCTGATTACATACTATATAGTATATATAAGAAGTAATGCGTAAGTAATGATTACTATTTTAAGAGTAATGATTATTCTGAAAAAATTTTCAATGATCACATTTCCTACATAATTTATATGGGGAGCAGGTCTGACTACTCCTAACATTAGTAGTCAGTACTGTTCCACTAAGTAATGATTATTACTAACAAAAAATTAAAACAAAAAATCATAAAAGTTTTGTTCTTTTTGGTTATATTGTATGTAATCAGGTTTAGTAATGTAGTGCTTTAGTAATGATTATTAATTTAAAAGTAATGATTATTGTGAAAACAAAAATATTTCAAAAGGCGTTTTTCCTCCATAATTTATGTAAAAATCAGGTTCGATTACTTTTTTCATTAGTTATCATTACTGTTCCACTAAGTAATGATTATTATTAACAAACACTTAAAGTATTTTTTTTTATTTAAAATGAATGACAATCTTTCTCCGACTCTTTTGTTAAAAAATTCCCAAAAAGAATTAGAATTAAAAACATTTGTTTTTTTTATATTCAAAATAATTTTTCCTCAACCCACAAGCCCTCAATAAACCACCGCGTTGCTCACTTAAGTCTTTCGTTTGACAGCACCGTCTGCCTCGCCCGTTTCTTTGTCTTATTTTTACTGCTTCCTGCGCGCACCTTTGTTTTTATGCATCGCTTCGGCTGCTGCCGCTAAATTTTTAATATTTTTTCAGCATTTTCTTAGTCGCTCTTACTTTTTACGGTTGGTTTTTGCTTTTTTTGTTGACTTAACATGAAAATTATTTTGACACAAATAAATTTAGTGGGTCACGAGTGCCAGGCGATGACAGCCGTGCTGCATAAGCAGCACAACAACAACGTTTCTTAGTAATTTCAGCACTAAAAACAACAACAAATGTGGTATTAATAGCATCTGCAAGCAGTAAAGCAGCTGACAGACGGCGACAACAACCGTTAACATCGCTCAAATCAGTAACTCAGTCGAATGTTGGGGGGCGTGTACGCGATGGCAGTGAAATTATCACGCACATACACACATACTAGCATATACACGCATGTTTTTTATGCGTTTGACTTATTTTAGTGCTTTTCGTGTGGCCTGCTTCCTTACTAACCGCTTCGTTTGTGTGTGTGTGTGTCGAGCACTTACAAGCTCACTTAATGTTTTTGTTAATTGAAATTTAATTTGTAGTTATCCCTTTTCTGCTATTTTTTGCTTTCGTTGTTCAACTGTATATATAACAATTACGATCTGACAGTTATAAAACACTTAAAAATATGTAACGATTAAGTTTTTCAGCGACGCATGACTTGGCTGTCGAGATTTCTTCAAGAGATGTTGTTTTTTGTTTTTACTACTCTACGCTGAGATTTATGATTTTTCTACGGGTTTTTTCCTATATGTTTGTTTTTATTGTAAAATAAATCTGTAGTCAAAATTTTAACGATTTTTTCTTTGTTTTCTCTTTGCAGGTAATTGGAAAAATGCTAATAAAATAAGTAAATGAGATCATAAAGGTATTTGGTGTTATTTTAAGAAATTTGAAAATTAGTTTTTAAAGAGTTCTAAATTTTTAAAACTAAAAATGATTTATGGGAAATTATTTTTACCAAATTTAAAAAAGTAAAATATGATTATTATTTGAAAATATTTTGGAAAATCCACTCATCGATAATTTTGTTTAATAATTATTTATTTCAATATATTTCGATTTTCAAAAATTTCAATTAAAGTTAGAAATATAATTACTTCATTTTACACAATTATTTTCAAAATCAATACATCTATGATTTTTAATATTTTTTTTTACTTAATTTACCATTAATTATTTTTTAACTAAAGTTTTCTATATGAAACTTTCCTTATAGGGCGATAATGTAGCCAAAAAAAGCAATTTTGAAGCCTCAATCCATCAATATTCTTAGTTTTAAACAATATCTTAATAACTTTTTATTTTTTTTTTATTTTTATAATTTTATTTTATTTCATTTCATTTTATTTTACATAATCTTTTTATAAAATTATATTAAAATGTTCTGAGGGACTCTAAATCTTTTAAAAATTATTGGTAGCGCCATTAAATAAAACTTCCTGAAACAAAAAAAGGACTAAATATTAATTTTTCTTATAAAATACACCAAAAGTTTC
>JBAWJQ010002159.1:0-94174 GCA_037783105.1 Bactrocera zonata
ATAAAATGCAATTCCACATTTAATAAAATAACACATTTAAACTTAATTTCGAAAAAATCAAAATATATATTACGAATTTATTATTTTTATATTACGAAAATTTAATTATATAATATGAAGTTTAATCGTGTATTTTATGCGAAAAGTATACGCCTAAATAAAAAAAAAAACTTTTAAATGTAAAAACTGAAATTATTTGTAATAAAAAAATTGAATAATTCTTAACCATAAAAATAATATTTAATTGTTTAATTTAAATTTTACATAAATCAGAACAATAAAATAAAACTATTAATTATAAGAAAAATAAGTTAAAATTAGATGGTTTTTTTGAGAAAAGTTGTAAAACCGAAGAAAATTTTCTCGAAGCTAAAACTACAATCGCTACGAAAGAGTGTCTTTTCCATATCTTTGCATTAAATTGAAGAATATTAGATATTTCATATAACATAGTTAGACCTTATACATTCCTAAAAACTGCCGACGGCTTCATCGCTGTAAAATAGTTTTCGATAAGCAGCGCGCTTTTCATATTGATGCTATAAAACAAAATAATTACCGCTATAGCCAAGATTCTCTGTATACTCAATCACTATTCTTGTTTGGTACAACTCTCCATCAAATATCATAAAGCTTTTCTTTCCTGAGTTAGTAAAGCCATGTGCTAAGCATTTTTGACAGATTTTTTTTTCTATCAGTTAGAAAAAATGGTATAATCAATCAATTGGTTACGGATAGTTTTTCAGGGCAGAAAAAAAATTGACGAATTGGTGGATGGGTATATACTTTAACTACGAGTAGTACATGAATAACATATCAATCTCTTCATTCTCCACATAATAGTTCCCATAACTTCTGGATGTTACAACTAAATAATCTACACACTAGTGAGAAATTAGAATACTACTATGGTTAGTCGTCCCAGAATATTACTTCGAAAGCTCCTTAGATACCGACCTGATTTAGTCTATTACGTATTAAGTTTTTTCGGTCAGTAGGAAGGCAGATAGGCTTTCACCATATTTTTATATGAAGAACATATCGTAATCATAATATTGAAATGTCGCTGCATTGTCACAATTTTCTCAAAATCTATATATATAAGAGAAAGTCGTGTTAGTTACACTATTTATAACTCAAGAACGGCTAAATCGAGTTCCCTAAAAATTGGTGGGGAGGTAGCTACTAGCTAGAACCAGGTTAAGGACATATGATAATTTTCATCGTTTTATGTTAAAATTCAATACGATTCATAAATATTTTTATATTCCAAATCATAAGCATTTGTTAAGAGTTCATGTAAGAATTATTTAGGAAATGCAATAAATCAATAATAGAGAAAAATAAGTAAAAATTAGAATATCCTCACATGCTTAGTATATGGGTTATATTGACTGTGCTCCTGAAGCAGGCAGTATTTTTAGGACAAAGCCGTCAGATATT
Source organism: Bactrocera zonata (assembly GCA_037783105.1). NCBI lineage: Eukaryota > Metazoa > Arthropoda > Insecta > Diptera > Tephritidae > Bactrocera > Bactrocera zonata. The sequence continues at coordinate 1,444 of JBAWJQ010002159.1, forward strand.
TTAATAACACAACCAAAAATGGCATTGTCAAGGTATTTCGGATACTTTGTTAGATTTTGGGCAAAGGACGCAAATGCATTCATAGAAAACCAAATATCTAGCATAAAAATATAGCGGAATAATTGGAGTGTTGATAAAAAACGATAAAGTATATGCGTACAATTTCAAACTGATCCTTCCCAAAAATATTAAAATTGCTAAATATTGGGAATGGTAGAATAGAACTACAGCAAAATCTGCAGTGAAATGGATTTAAACTGGCCCAGTAATCATTCGATGAATAATATACCACGTGCGTCCCAAAAGACTGATGACATAACCTTGCTAGCCGATTTTTTTGCCTTTCCACGCTTGAGAACCGTTTCATAATATGCAGTCCACTAGGCTGACTGTCGATTGGACTCAGATGATTTCACTGGTACCCAGCCCAAATTCAACTGTATTTTTTGCCCAAAAACCAATGCTTTATTAACACACGAAATGCTATTTGATTAATTTTTTTGTAAATTAGCACAAGTTGCTTCACCCAAATGCTATAACTCCTTAACTAAAAGTTATAATTTAAGTAATAGAAATCATATAGCAGGTATTAGTAGTATTGTCTATATATCAGTCACAGTAAAACGTGGGTCCTCTAGTAATAAATAAATATATATTCTATAGTAATGAAATAAATTTACAACAAATAAATTAATTAAATAAACTTATGAAATAATCAGAAATTTTCAAGCAATTTAGAAAACACTCAAATAATATAATACGAGTATAATACAAAAAAAATAATATATAAATAATAAAATGTTTGACATATTTATTATACAACTTTTTGCACCAATATAACAAATAATTGCGTGAAATAAATTCTTACATGTACTACTGTGGGCAAAAAATAGTAAGACTCTTTAGGTATATTGGAAAGGATCAGTGAAAACTATTTTGAAAATTCATTTGGCCTTAAGACAACTATAATCATTATTGTTTCCAAAATAGCGTCGAATTAACGTCTATGAAACAATGCTTCCCGACTAATAGAATGTCATGAAACGTATTATTACTGGCCGTGAGTTTTGAATCTAAGCTTACTACATTGATTCTTCATGAGTTTTTCGCGAAATTTTCAACCAATATCATGCCACAACCATCGTATTCGCCTGACTTAGCTCTGTGAGGCTTTTGTCTATTAAGCAAACTCAAACAACCGCTCCGCGGAAACCGTTTTGAGTCAATTGAAGACAATAAACGTGAATCGCTACAGATATTGAAGGCTATTCCGAAAATTTACTCTAACAAGTGTTTCGAGGATTGGAAAAAACGTTGGGGCCAAGGGCGATTACTGTGAGGGGCACGATATAGATTTGGAAGAATAAATTTAGAATTTTAAAATTACGAATAAAGTTTTACTATTTTTTGCTCATAGTAGTATACATTTTTTTGAGTAACAAAAAAATTATAAATTCGACGGCTTTTATCTTCATTCACTAATACCACTTTCTCTTGGTTTTCGAAAATTTGGCATATATTTAATCGATCAACAGGTGCGGCAATTAAATGTTTTGTCTGTGACTCCAGCGAAAATCCAAGTTGTGAGAATTTAAAATCAAATCAAAGCATGGTGGCAGAGGTAAGTGTCATAATTATAATATAAAAATAAAATATCTTAGTATGTTAATATGACAATTTAAGGATGGCATGTTAAAAAAATGTTTAAAAATTTAGAGTTTCACAAGTGCAGCTTGTGAGATGTATTATCACGTTGCAAATTTTGATAGAAACTATTTGCGGTCCTTACAATATTTCCAAAACTCAAATGAAGAACTTAAATAGTGCCTCCGATCCGTATTATATAGTGATAATGTGCTTATATTAGTCTGGGGTACATACTTAGATATGTAAAAGTTCGTAATTTTATGTTGAAGAAAATATAGGAAAAATTATAAACTATTTTCGGTTAGAAAATCTGAACTATAGTGTACAGAAATTTTAAATCCGAGACTCTTGTGTACTTTCTTTCTTGACTACACCTTATAAGAGATCGCTATGTCAGTGAGAAAGTCCAAATAGCTAAAAATTTACTAATTTGTAGCGGCTTTACTATTAACCTTATAAGTTGAGAAATTGTAAAACAAAATCTAAAGATTTCACTTCCAAACTGATGGAACTAAATGATTGATTATTATAAATAATTTTAAATAACAAATATGAACAAGGCTCACTTCATAATATACAGAACCGACTTAGGTCAAATGTGCACCTTTTTATTCGTCAACTTGTTGTCCTTCTGAAGATAATTTCATACCCTCAACCCAATTGACAAAAACTGGACGCCAAAATTACCCGAGATTGTATCCTTCAAAATAAAAAAACTATTCACATTTCAGCCGCCTGAATTTGGCTTTATCGAAGAAAAACAGTAAAATTTGGCGTACTTTCGATTTGCTGGTGTCTATTTTTGACGCGAGCTTAAACAATACTGAGTTAAGCAAATACAGAAACCAATATCTGAAAGTATTTTATAGAACGAAAAACTATATTTCTAACCCATATAGATGACCCGTCCGCACTTCCATCTGTTCAAATAAAACCGTTCGCATCAGAATGAGAATACTTTTATTTATTTTGCGTCGAAAAAATATTTACATCACTTATCCTATAAAAAGTACGTGTAACGTTGTTTGTCCACGATGGACTCCTAAACTACTGAACCGATTTTAGTAAAATTTAACACATTGTGTACAGTTCGAACCAACTTAGAAGATAGGATAGTAAAAACAATTTATAAATAAAAAATACAGTGAAACCTCTATTAAATGGACGCTCTATTAAGCGGAAAATCTGATGTAAGCGGATGTTAAGCGGACAACTCTATTAACTGGACAGAAAGGCTGGTAACCAGACATTGAGAAAGCAGCTTTAAATTCTTTATTTTTTCCAATGAAATTTATTTGCATGAACGTATTCAAAATTAAACCTCAAGTACAATCCCATGGATTCTTATACCGACAAAAATGTTTTCGCCTCTATTTGTAAATAAAATTTACGCTGTATTGATAATAATCTATATTATATACATAAAAGTATAAAATGTACTATACCACAGCAACGTGGCCGAATCCACTAGTATATCTATAATTTTAATGCGCAAGCACAATCCGCAATATGCGCAACTTAACTGCACTTGAGATCGTAAATCACTATCAGAACAAACAAAAAGCCAAAATCAACAGTTAATATTGATAATAGCGGAGAAAAATTGGATTCAATGACAATTTTCCAAATACTAATACACACATATACATAGATAAGTTCACAGATAAACAGTTGACCGTGATTGTAATAAATACCTTGGCACAATTTCGCAAATAAATTTTTTCGTTTAAGCCAAAATAATGTTGGCTCTAAGCAGACCTCGTTCGCTTGTTTACTTATCTTCTATGTACGCATGTATACGGCTGTGTGTATACGTGTATTTGGAGTTACTTTTGAGAACGACAACCGGAAGGCTACAAAGTCCATAATATCTATGACGTCTCTGCTGTTTACATTCAACCGTTGTTGATCTTAGTATTTCTACAGCATTTCCTCTGCAAATTTTCTTTGCTTTACCTTTTTTCTTTACTTGCATTTGGCACGACATGACACACATGTGACTGCGCCTAGAAGCCGGCTACACATCTTCATGCGCGCTTGTCACTGCATTTATCAATTTGTTTACTCTCGCTGCCAGCCACAATTGTTCAATTCTCAATTAGTAATCCAAACAAATTGTATTGTGCTTGGCTGCGGAATATGTTGGCCAAGCGCGGAAGGCTGGTATAGGGGGGTCGCTGTGACGGCGTACATAACTAACGACCTCTTCCACAACTGAGGGCCACTAGCGCTTAGGCGCTGGCGCATTGCCAATGGCGTTTATAGGAAGCTGGAGCTTAAAAATATACAATCTTCGAGAAACTAACGCGATTTCACTGGCGAAAGTGGTGTGGAGTAAATAAAGAAGTGGAAGTCCTATGTTTAGTTGAGTATTGAAGTCGTGGAGGATTTGTGTGTTTTTGAAATGTGTCACAAATGTTTTGTGTAGGAAGATTATAATTTCATTTTCGTAGAAATGTTACAGAAAATTTGCAGTGGTCTGCAATTATCTGTAGAAAAATATGTGAAAACTTTGTGATAGGTCAACAAACTTTACTATAATAACAAATATTTTTCGCTGAAAAGTTCCAATAAATCGGTATTTTCGGGAACGGAACTTCATTCTGGATATACTCAGAATTTCCGTTTCCAATTTGAAAATCTTCACTTAGACATTATTATAAAGGGCTAATTAAATGGCGTTAGAATGACAAAGTCTCGTACTAAAATATTTCTTAGACTGTTTTAAGATTGATGCTTCGAGTATAATTTGAGCACCCGTCAAAGCTAGATACCACCAAAGTGAAAGTACGCTACATTTCACAGCTTTTCTTCGATAAAAACAAAAAGGAAAGTCAGGCGCCAGAAAATGTCAATAGTGTTTATGGTCTTGTTACTATAACAGCCAATCACGTGGAATTGTGATTTTATTAATACCATTTCAGTAATTTTAATGTCAAAGATTACCTTTAATTTGTTAAAAAAATATCGATAAAGTAATGAATCGAATCTGATTTCGATTGCTCAGGAGCTAAACATTGCATAAAAACCGTTTAGAACCATTCAAAAAAGGATGGATACAAAAAGATGTTTAATGTTTGGATGCCTCACGAGTTAATAAAAAGAAATATCATGAACCGAATTTTCAACTCCGAATCACTGCTAAATCACAGCGTGCTGAATCGATCCATTTCTGAACCCAAAACGGAGGCTAAAACAGAGTTTACTTCCTGACAGTTTTGCTTATGTTTGGTGAAATTAGTAAAAAACAAGAAAAAACGTTAACTTCGGTTGCACCGAAGCTAAATACCCTTCACAGGTGCATTTCTGTTAGTAACTATTTGTTCAGTTTGTATGGAAGCTATATGCTATAGTCAACCGATCTGAACAATTTCTTCGGAGATTACATTGTTGCCTTAGAAAATAATATATACCAAATTTCGTGAATATATCTTGTCAAATGTGAAAGTTGTCCATACAAGAACTTGATTCCGATCGTTCAGTTTGTACGACAGCTATATGCTATAGTCGACCGATCTGAACAATTTCTTCGGAGATTACATTGTTGCCTTAGAAAATAATATATACCAAATTTCGTGAATATATCTTGTCAAATGTGAAAGTTGTCCATACAAGAACTTGATTCCGATCGTTCAGTTTGTACGACAGCTATATGCTATAGTCGACCGATCTGAACAATTTCTTCGGAGAATACATTGTTGCCTTAGAAAATAATATATACCAAATTTCGTGAATATATCTTGTCAAATATGAAAGTTGTCCATACAAGAACTTGATTCCGATCGTTCAGTTTGTATGGCAGCTATATGATATAGTTAACCGATCTGAACAATTTCTTCGGAGATTACATTGTTGCCTTAGAAAATAATATATACCAAATTTCGTGAATATATCTTGTCAAATGTGAAAGTTTTCCATATAAGAACTTGATTCCGATCGTTCAGTTTGTATGGCAGCTATATGCTATAGTGGTCCGATATCGGCCGTTCCGACAAATGTGCAGCTTCTTGAAGAGAAAATGACGTTTGCAAAATTTCAAAACGATATCTTAAAAACTGAGGGACTAGTTCGTATATATACAGACAGACGGACAGACGGACAGACAGACGGACATGGCTAAATCGTCTCAGCTCGACATACTGATCATTTATATATATACTTTATAGGGTCTCCGACGATTCCTTCTGGGTGTTACAAACTTCGTGACAAACTTAATATACCCTGTTCAGGGTATAATGAGATATTATGAGCTACTTCCGTATGGCCAAGATCTTAATTCGGACATGTACTGTCAACAAAGTGAAGAAAGTAGTCAGCTTTGGACAACAGGAAAGGAAATATATTCCATTGGGACAACGTTGCACTGCACACATCGATAATGACTCACTACAATCTCCTGCAGCTTGGTTGATAGGTTTCTATGGTGCCACGTTATACTTGTAGTGATGATCTAGCAAGTGATTACTACCTGTTCCCGTCTATAGCGACGGGTTTGGTGCAACATTTACTTCTTGCTTGTGAAAATCGACCAGTTTATAGAAAAAGAAGACAAATTTTGTGCTCAATGACCTATTTTATAGAATTTTAAAATACGTATCTCATATTGGGGTTTTTTCTTCTACTGGGAGTGCAATAGACCAAAGGTAGCATAGCTCAACATTAATCAACATACTGTCCAACTAAATGCCTTAAAAGCTTCTAATTTTTCTTATTTTGGACCTTGCACTTTAAAGATATGGAGAAAACAATTTTTAGTCATAAAAATTTTCAATTACAATATATTCGTCAACTCCATTGAAAGTCTGGAAATCAAGCATTCGAGTTGGAGCATATGTCCATGGAACGACGTACTTATGTAAATTGAACCAGAAGATAAATAGATCAGGACTGCACCGTGACCTTAGGTCTATTGAACCCTATACGGTAATAACTTGAGAAATGAAACGAAACATCCCAGAAATTAGAAATCTGTAAATCCGTCACGCGGAGGAGGCCAGAAATGACCTAATAGAATTCTGGGCGGTAATGAATATATAGTGATTCAGGCAAAATTTTACTATTTATCTATAGTATCACAGACTTTTAATAACAACTTAGTTATCTAATTAACAAAGTTTTTTGCCTGAATAATATGATTTGGGTTTCTATGAATATATCTAGCTATGGAATACAAAGAAATGGAGCGTCAGCAGCTCTTTATAGCAACCACATCCGTTTTACCCTAAACCTATTACTTCTCAAATTCTCAACAGTCCATCAAAACTTGCAACGCATTTCTTTCTCTTATATGTATAACTCTTATTGTACCCAAAAATTTTATAAACAACTATTATATTTTATTTAACAGGAATGTACTCTAGACAAAATGAAAACAACCAATACTTGGCTTTTCGAGTTAAATCGATTTGCGTACTTCGACACCGGCGCTAGTAATGGGCCGCTAATGAACTGCCAAAAAGTGGTGGCCAGAGATCGTAAGTGCAATGTTGCATACTTTTATTTCAAACTGTTTGCTTACAAATTTAAAAAAAAAAAAAACCTAATCAACACACTTGTGAATATATTGCAGCAAACACCGGCAAAATGGTGACAGCACGCTTCTGTCAGTTGGATACCGCCGATTCGGATGCCTGTCAAATATTGGGCAACAAATTGGGTTGGCCACCAGAGTTGGCGCGTAACGCTAACCTCGACGCGGATGACAAGAATAAAAAAACCAAGAAGCGTAAGGGCAAAGGCGGCAATAATGGTGGTGTAGACAATCTGGAAGACTCGGAGCTGCACTGTTCCATTTGCGGTACAGACGGCTGTAATGGTAGTTCAAGTATTTCGGCATGGAGTTGGTGGTGCGCCGGTACGCTACCAATGCTCATAGCAATCGTCAACATATTGCGTCATAGTGTGTGGTGAATGTGGAGCTTGAAAACACAAGTGGAGTGCGGCTGAGCTGGCTGAGTTTGATCGACTAAAAAATTGAAATTATTACAAAAAATGGTGCAATATAATTTTAAGGTTAAGTTCAATGGTCAATGTCTTGCTCAACGGCGTCTTGTCATGTGCGTTCGAATTGTTTGGCAAAACGGTTACAGAGCGTTGTGGAACATAGCCAGATAAATGCCTTGAGTTCAATATAGTTTAATGTGTAGTTGAGTCACCAAATGTGCACACTGTAAATATTCATTCAATACTGTTATCTGTGTAAATAGGCATAAACGTATAAAAATATATATATGAAAATGGAACTGTTACAAAAAAAAAAAATTAGAAAGTTATCACTAAGCGTTCATTTAATGCGGCTTTTGCTTCAGTGAAATGTTTGTAAAACGTAAATATTTCATTAGAATATTGTGTTTTTAGGTTTTTAAACTGAAATTCTTACAATTTTGCCAACAGTTTGTTTTACTTTTATTTGAATTCAAAGGAAAACAATAAGTTATATAATATGCTTTGCATGCGCCGAAAGGAAAACCTTCGAAAATTTTTCTGAAGTTCAAACAAACTCAAAGACAACACAATTTTTTCTTATTTAAAAATTTTTGGTCACCTATTGACGTCTTAAAAGATACAATTGTTAATGTAGAAAGATAACAGAAGACTCAATGGTACTCAATTTCGATATTAGATCGAGTCATTGTGACTTCAAAATATGAACTCATTTAGCAAGAGCACTTTCCTTGTTTAAATTTAACTATTGCATAGAAATGTGGCAACAAAGCGATGCAATGGGGAAAGTATTATTACAGGTTTGGCCAAGTACTTAAGAAAACATACCAAACAAGCCTTTTTTTAAGAACTAAAGGCAATAAGCGTTGTTGATTGTATGCATAGAGATTATTTCGAAAACTCTCTGATAAGTACTACTTATTATATAATTCATATGGAGAATGCTGACAATGACTTTTATCGATCACTTTCACGCAGTAATATTTCTGTCTTTTATTTTCGCTAAAAATTTGGAGCTTTCGATTCTGAGATGCCATATCTTCTCTCTAATCTTCAAATGGAATGTAATAATAATCGAAGTTTTCTATGCTAAAGGCTTAATAGAAGTGACTTGAATATTTTCATAAGACTGTAGAGATTCTCTTATTGGTTTATGGTTGAGTGTGTTCTAAATCGCCTGTAAGTGGGGTTATTTCTCTATGCGAAGAAATTTGGAATAAAATATTAATAAACAGATGAAAATTCACAACAATTCATGCACAATATTCCATAATTCAAACGATAAGGGTGGATTTGCCTACTCAGTTCTGTCTCTATACTAAAATACAGCAAGCCTGAGAGTTTATGCTACAGTACTGATATTTTTCGAACTCTAGAGTTCTAACAAGTTTACAGTTTAACGCAAGACTTTTCTAATTTTCTAGGCACTAGCATTCTGTTTTTTTCCTTCTAAACATAACTTTTATCTTCTATTTAGACTCCAGAGATGAGTGTGCTATAAGAGGCGCTATTACTACGTTCAAACAGATGAATTAACTGTTTCAGTTGTGGTTTCACTCCTACTTGAGTGTTGTCTGAAAAATGTTTTGTTTTTGATTGTGAAATTCTTTGTAATACGTTCTTAATATTAATTCATGCTACTGGCTTGTTTCGAATATTCTTCTTCTTAATTGGCGTAGACATCTCGAATATTAGTTAATAAAAAATTATGGGCAAATAAAACCTAATATTGAAAATTTTAAAAATTAATTTAATGAAATATGTTTTGTTTTCATTAATAAGAAAATTTTTTTATCAAACAAATTATTAAATATTAAGAAAAAAAAATTATATAAAAACCATGCGGTAATTTTGATTTTTATAAATTATAAGGATTAATATTCACCAAATGCCTTTAAGTTTTTTAAGAATTAAATGGAAAAATATGTAGAAAAACGCGGCGAATGAAAATAGCGTAAGAAAATTATTAAATTGTTGTTAATGTTGTAAGTTTGACGAGCATGATACGAAAGCAGAAGAGTTACTAATTACGAAAATTGTAATGACGTTAAAAAATAACTGTGTGAAAATATGGAAACGAATCAAAAATTAAACAAGTTGCAAGAGTAAAAAGAAAGTAGCGAAAATATTAAAAAAATTAGTAAAATATTAAACTGGCAAATGAGGAAGTGCGAAGGGCATGGCAATAATGGTTAATGTTACGTGTTTAACAGGAACTTGTATATATATATATCACAAGCATGCATTCCAGACAAAAAATATATGCTAATAACAATAACAAAAACAATTGATGTGGTTTCGCAAATGCTTCGGTCTTCAATAAGAAACAAATATTTATACTCCTGTCTGTTCTATATTTATAAAGTGACTGAGACTTCGAAGCCAGCTTACAAACAAATATACTACAACTCGTCACAAAAGAAACAATTACACATTTGATAACGATAAGTGAACGCAATCAACAAACAAACAAACAAACTCATGCCTGTGTGTGCGCGTGTGTCTGAGGCGGTTGCAATGCAAAGCACAAGAGCCCAATAAGATATTCATCGCCAAAGCTTTTGTATCCAAATAAAAAAAAAGCATAACAAAATAACGAGAAAAATCTGGTAAACACACATACACGCACATACGTGTTTTATAAAAAAATATTAAAGTTTAACACGGCAAAGCGGAAATTAATTAAAGTTGGAAATATTTTTAATTGTAAGCAGCGAATAAAATGCAAAATATGAATAATCATATAAACAGAGTAACAAAAAATGTATGAAGAGCAACATGAAAATAGAAAATTTGGCGATTGCAAACAAGTAATACACACATAAATACAATATAATGGAATATGTGTGTAGTGGGCGCATAAAATATGAATGTAATAAAAATTCCATTTAAACAAATAAAGAAATACCTAGCCTAGCAATTAAAGTTCAGTGTTAACAATTCATAAATGTAAGCCAACAAAGCATATGCATACATAGCCAAATACATACATACACACACCACAAATATTGACCAAGTAATCGTCTGCATGTTTACCCAAAAATAAAAGAAAAAAACAAAATCAGGAAAAAACGAAAATTATGTAATAATAATTAAAAGTCAAAGAAAACAGTAGCTACGAGAATGCAAACAAGCTACTAAAATACATATTTACACATAAATTTATTTGAGCACATAGCAAGGTTTGGCAGTGCTTTTGTTAGGCGCATGACGATTTTGGTAATTTTGGTGAAGAAATTTATTAAGAGAAAAAATGTGTTTTATAGCAAATATTTGTATTTTTTTAATATAATTTTCAGCAGTTTAATTAATTGGGAAATATTTACAGCTGCTACTGAATTCCAATGATATTATTTATGTGTCAAATTGCGTTGCTTAAAATTTTTTTTTTTGTATTTTTCTGTTAGGAAAACTTCATGAATTTTTTATTAGCTGGCAATCCTATTTTCGAAAAATTATTGTTATTTTTTATTTTTCTAATAAGAAAAATTTATTAAAAAAATTTTATTAGCTGGCAATTCTATTTTATAAAAATTATTATTGTTTTTATTTTACTATTAAAAAAATTTAAGATATATTTTTATTAGCTGACAACCTTATCTTAGAAAAATTGTTATTAAAATAAAATTTTCAAGCAACTTTTATGTGCTATAGCATTTTTTTTTTAACAATTACAATGTTAAAAAAAAAATTTAAAATTGGCAGTTCCATTATACGGATTTTTATTTCTAAAAATATTTTTAAAACTAATTTATTAAGAAACTAAAGGTTAACATTAGTGCTATAACATTTATTAACAACTTTAGTTTTTTGTTCTTAATTGACAATTCTGTTTAATGAAATTCCATTTTTTACTCCTTAAAATTTTATTTAAAACTGTGAATAATGTTTTTACTAATAAAGACTTTTCATTCTTCTCACGTTGTTCATAAATATAACCTCACTTACTAAATTAAAACAAAAATATATTTTTTTCTTGGCAGCTAGTTTTTTAACTTTAATTTCCAAATCTATAAAGTTTTCAAAATTTTATACAGTCCTTTATATATGTATAAACAAAAATTTAAGTTGGCAACACCACACCATTATTTTTAATATTAATGTTCGGCGGAAACCCTATTTAAAAAAAATCATTTTTAAAATTAAAATTTTAAAGCTGAATAAATTTATGTTAGGTGGCAACCTTACTTGAAAAAAAGTTATAAATGAAATATGTTTAAATAAAATATTCGGCGGAAACTATATTTAAAATAATTATTTTTAAAATTACACTTTTAAAGCTAAATAAATTTATGTTAGGTGGCAACCATACTTGAAAGAAAGTTGAAAATGAAATATGTATAAATAAATTATTCGGCGGAAACTCTATTTAAAATAATTATTTTTAAAATTATACTTTTAAAGCTAAATAAATTTATGTTACGTGGCAACCCTACTTGAAAAAAAGTATAAATAAAATATTAGGCGGAGACCCTATTTAAAATAATTATTTTTACTTTAACTTTAAAAGCTGATTAAGTTTATCTTAGGTGGCAACCCTGCTTAAAACAAAGTTTTAAAAATAAAATTAAATAAACAACTTTTATGTGCTATAACTGCTTTATTTTACTTAAAAATTGATCATCCTGTAGGAAATTTTATTTCTAGCTCCTTAGAATTTTATTAAAAATATAAATAACACTTTTTATTTATAAAGCCTTTTTATTTCTTCTCATGTTGCTAATATAAACTCATTTTTAGTTTTTACAAATTTAATTTTTCTCATGGTAAAAAATTTGAAATTTTGAAAAAATGGTTTTGTGTATTTTGAAAGATGGATGAAAACTGAAGTTGGCAACTCTAGCCACTAAAATTTGGTAAGCAAATAAATTGCTCATGTTTTTTCATTTGTTTCAATACATAAAAATAGCTTTACCACAAATTTAATATTTTATTTGAAATAGGTGGCAACACTGTTGAAATAAAAAAAATGCGCAGTAATAATTTATTATTATGTATATTATTTATTTTTCATTTCTATTACATTTTTCATTGTAATTTTTTTTTTACAAAATTTTACGAGGTGGCAACCATAATATAAAAAATGTAATATTCTATAAAAAAATATACAATAATAATCTCTGTTTTTAACAACGCAACTTGTTTAAACCCATTATATTTTACACCCAAAAGCATTATTTCGTCGATTATTTACTTTGTGCGACACCGTGTTTTACAAGTATACCATGGCGTATGAGTCACAGCCATTTTGCTGAAATTATTGTTATTATAGTTTTTATTTTCAAATTGCACATAAAATATGTAGGCAAGTGTTATCATGCATTCGAATAGATTCTAAGTGCGTTTTATAGGCTTTCATACAATACGATACTAAGAAAACCTCATTTGCCTTGCTAGAACTTACAATTATTTGCTCACAAACAAAAACAAAATCGAAGTAATTTAGATATAAAATAACATGCTAACAACACAATAGGCTCAAGCATCTATGTGTAGTTGCATAAATGTATGTATACACACAAACTCATACACATAAATATTAGTATGACTTAATGGGAAAAGTTAGGATTGCTGTTGAAGAAAAAAAATTCAGAAATTTTTACGGTTTTTAATAAAAAGTAAACTAATTTAATTACATACATATATTGCAGCAACTGCACCATTAAGGCTTATTACAAATATATTTACTAGCAGAAATTATAAAAACGAATTAATACCTAGTTAAGTACATATTTTGTTAAAACAAAAAAAATTTTACTCGAAAAGAGTAAGGAAAGTTATGAGAGTATTTGAAACTAGAAAAATTTACAATATAAATTAATGCATATTTCAAAAGGAAAAAGTAATCACTACGTAAATATAAATATTAGAACTCATTACCGACATTGAAACAATAAAGTAACCCGTATTACTAAAAAAAAAACAATAAAACAAAACAAAAGCAGCGTTTTATTTAGAATAAATTTTGAAATTGAAATCAATTGCAGTGAGAGCCTGAGGTAAAAAAAAGAAGTATTTAACATATAAAATCATTGAATACAAATTAAAATTATTCACACATGTCGACGAAAATACTAAATTTTCCAACTATTTACCTCAGTTGGAGCTGATAATGGTATTTTTAATTTTTGTCTGCGACAAGCAACAACCAGCGACAGACTCAGTGCAAAGGCAATTCCAAAGCAGATGTTATCAATATTTCACATATTTGCACAGTCATGCTGAAAACTCAACCCACAACCAATTTGTTGCGGTGAATCTACATAAATACCTACATACATACATTTGTCAAATATGTTTCTGAAGAGAGCTTCATTTTCGTCTTGCATCAGTAAGATACCAATGTATGCAATATGTATTGACTGCTTTTTGGTGTATATCTTGTTGTTGTTTATTTTCAATAATTTTTTAATTTTCTACTCTCGTTGTCACAGATGTGATTGCCGAAATATTTCGCAAGCGAAATTCAAATTTTCCACTCAGTTTTGCTAGTAATTTGCAAAAGTTCAGTTCATTTATAAATTGACTTCGCTTCTTTCACAAATTTGTCTGAAGTTTTATGTGAAATTTTACTCAGTTGGACTTCTTAGTTCTAAGGAAAAGTTCTGTCAGCGAAAAGTTTGAAGAAGTACATGAGTTTTATTGGCGAAAATAGTGAAAATTTCCAAAATGTTTATAAAAGTGTTTAAGGGTAGTAAAAATGCATTGGCGTTGTTGCTGTTATTTGGATTTTTTGGAATTACTATCATTGAAGGTTTGTAAATTATTTTTGGACGGTAAATATGTATGTCATGTGTTAAACTCGAATATGAGTAAATAGCAATACATAAAATGTGACTATTATGGTAACTTTTCTATCATTCATGGCAACACTTTTTTCGTAATGAATATTTGAAAATCCCCTAAAATGATCATAATAGGGGTGGGCTAACTTTAGGTCACTTGACCGTTCTTCCATTGAAACAAAATAATGGAAATAATGGTAGTAGTCAGCTTTTTGGTGTCACCATAACCAAAGAAACACTTTTCGCATTTTACGCCAAGATTGAAAGTGTACAAAATATAGCTGAAGAACTGAAGCTTTTTTGAAAAGTTCCAAGACTATGCAAAGTTTTCGAGCCAAATTTTGTTAAGCGATGAGGCCTATTTCTGGTTCAATGAGTATGTGAGCAAGCAAAATTGCCACATTTGGGACGAAGAACAATCTTAAGAGATTCAAGGGATGTCATTTCATCCTAAAAAACAACGGTTTGATGTGGTTTGTGAGTCTCTGGAATCATCGGTCCATATTTTTTCAAAAATGATGCCAGTGAGAACAAAACCGTCAATGGCGACCGTTAACGCGTCATGATAACCTACTATTTGATGCCTGAAATTGAAGCTCGTGATTTCGTCGGTATTTATATTCAACAAGATGGCGGAACTTCCCACACATCGCATCAATCAATGGATTTATTTAAAGAAAACTTCGGTGAGCAGATAATATAAGGTCTTAGACCAGTTGATTGGCTACCAAGATCGTGTGATTTTACACCGTTAGACTTTTTGCTGTGAAGATATGGCATTCGACTTCAAAGTCTATGTGGACAATCTCGCATCTATTCAGTCCTTGGAAAGAGATAATCCTCAAAAAAGTAATGCCAAAAAGTTTTTTCTTTAAAAAGTAGGGAACCTCTAAATGGGAAACCGTTTTTTTACCAAGAATCTTTTTCTAATAATTGTCGTAGGTATGTCTGTATGTCAAAAATGGCTCGAATCGAATCAATGACTCCCTTTTCCCCCATATATTTAATATAAAGATTTTCGAACTTCCGGGTGACTTTATACCGAATATATCGTAAAATGTAAGAGTTACCTTGATAAAATTGAGAGAGCGAGAGCATGGTACATCTTTATGCCTAAAATGGATATAATTGGGTTACCGTAGATCCCTTGTAACTAATATGAAGATTTTCGAACATCTAGTTAACTTTACTTCTTATATATATTGGTCATGGTATGTGAGGTACATACCTTAATGAAATTTAGAGAGTTAATAATATGTAGTAATGCCAACAATACTATATTTCTACGTACCATCTCTAGGTATGTATACACCGAATACAAGATCTCCAAACTTCCGACAAAATAATCTGATCGAATAATTTTGGATAGTTATGGTATACTTTAGTTTACCTATGAATTACCCAAAACTCCATATACCATAATTATACATATAATGGTTTTCGTTATTTTAAAAAACCGTATGCCGAATATGTCGGTCCGGATTCTGATCCTTGCTTGACGTTTTGCATCTTCAGCTATTCCCCTGGCTTTGGTCCTGGTACTTGTAAGTTGCAAGAGTATGATAAGTTCGATTTAACCCGAACTTAAACCTTCCTTAATAGTTGTTTATAATAATGTATTAAAAACCTTCTAACCATTTTATAAATTATCATTTTATCAGTTTATTTTAATTTTTTATTTTTATTTTTTTTTATTATACACGCATTACTTTGATACGCTGAAGTAATTAATTAATGTAATTATTAAACATTTTGTTTACCAAAACGAAATCCTAAAAATACATTAAAATTCCAAAATAAAGCACTCGATTTAAATTTTTAAGACTTTTAAGAGCGTAAAGCCCAGTTGTTGACAATTTGTTTGAATATTTTATATTTACATTAATAATTTTCATTAGGCCACTATAAAATGGCTTTCGTAGTATAATATTTACAAACAAATACACAACATGTATGCTAGAGTAAACAACTATGGAATGCTGTGCTAAATCCGGGGACTTTTATATGAGTTATGAGTAAATATAAGATATGTAAATCAAATTTGAACGATTATAAATTTTACGCTAACGTCGCTAAGGTGGAGTCCAACGGTATTGATAAAATTTAGTCATGATTTTGAAGTAATCAGTAAATAACCAAGCCCCGCCCACTAATGCCCTATACGTGCGTAGTTCTTGCAAAAAATACTAGACACTTTCGTTTGCTTATATGTAGTTGTGTACTTATATGGTTATACATGCATATATTTGTCAAAGCCAGCACTAAGCATTAGTCACCAGAAGGGTAAAGTGTGGTGAGTATGACACCTTTGATTATTGTACTCTTATCATTTGCCAACATTAAAGATTACAATACAACTATATGAGTATATTTAATTGCTGGTGAAAGAATTGCAAAACAAGTTCACTTATACAAATACCACCAAACATTTATGTATTACATAAGTGATGACAAGCGCGCGATAAAGATAATATCACATATGAAACATATGAGTAAAGGAAAATTTTGCCATTTTAGTTTGAAGTCTAAGGTCATTCCAATGCGTTTGTATAGTTAGTTTCTTTCGTATGGGTCTGGGTGTGTGAATAAATTCATATAATTTCTTAGATAACACTACTCATATTGGTATATTGTGTACTATATATTATGTATTAGTAGTATAGATTTATCTATGTATATTTCTAGAAAGGTTTCTCACAAAGTTGCAAAGTTCATTTTGTTTTTATTGTTAGTGTTATCTATTTAAAAAACAATACAGACCACTAAGAACATGGTTTGTGATAAGACAGCGGCATTGAGTCTGCTGGCAAAGCAGTATTATTCGCACTAACAACAACATGTGTGTATGACGTAATAAAAACTAATAATATAAAACACGAAAAACGTTAACTTCGGCTACACTGTATCTCTCAGTATTTCTTGTTGCACAAAAGGTTAAAAAAGATCTTTAACTTAATTTCGATCGGTCAGTTTATATTGGAGTGAGCCGATATCGGCGATTCCAACAAATAAGCAGGTAATTTTTGGAGAAAAACAACTGGAAAATTTTTCAGACCGATACCTTGACTAAATTTTCTCAGTTCGTCAAACCAATCCATCAAAAACCAAGTTTATATGTACGTTATTATATCTATCTCATTTCTATATTCCAAAATCTAACAAATTCAGCTCTTGAGTGCTTTCGTAGCTCTTGAGTGCTTCAGTATCATCATTCGGAAGAACATTCTTTGACATTTTTTTTTGATGATTATCTCTTTCAAATGTTGGTCGCGGCTACGTCTCAGATGGTCCATCCTTTGAGCCCAATTTTCTATGACTCGTTCCAGCATTTCGACTGGTAAATGACGAATGATACGCGCAATGTAGAAGCCGTACTTGTAGATTTTCAATTTATCATCTCGACGTAAAATGCGCCAAGTCGTTCCACACGTCAATACGAGTTGCTGTGAATGGCTCCGAAACCACGGTCTTCATGTACACTCTCAACTACTGCCAAACAATACTGACCAAACATAACATAACATCTTGATACGACTCACCCGTGATCTGTCAAAAAAACGCGATTGAAAAAGTACTTGTAGTATGCTTGGAACATCCATTCATTAAAGGTGTATCTGTAGTCTGAATCATCTACAAGTCTACTTATAGATTCTAGGTTAATTAGAATCTTACTTTGCATGTTTTTCTTGATTCTCAATTCGAAATCTCACGAGAATGCGACGAATTATCTAAAATCTTAATATTTTTCGAATAAAGTTTTTTCGGGCTGGAATAACTTTTTGGTTTATCTCTGATCGATTGAAAGCTGATAATTTTTGAATCAGTCTAGGCGTTAAACAATTTTTATTTTTTTTTTTTGTAAGTATTTAGCCAATATTTGTTAAAATCGTGTTCGATTTACCTCAAGAAACTTAAGGTTTTAAGTCAAGGCTCTCTGGTTAATGGGTACTCAAGTAATTAGGTTTAATCGCAAGTCTGAAGCATTCACTATTAGTCTAAGTTATCTGGCAAGAATCTAATATTCCCTGCACTAACAGTTTATTCTGTGACAGAGTTGTGAATCTAAAAAGCATAAATTACATGGCAACCAACTCGCTTATAACTATTCAATTTCTGTAATCTCTTTCCTTTTTGTTGCAAAATTATTATCCTCTTTTAATCGTATTACAAAAAAGTACCAGATTTCAGAATTTGTGCCACTTCCATAATCCTGCCTTCGCAATTTCTTTGGAAATAATCTTGTGAAAGGTGTTGTATTTAATGGTAATTGTCCAATGCAAAGCTATTTATTTCTTTATAGCAAGATGCCATGGAAACATTGCGGACAGCCCACAACGCAGCAAAAAGTTTAGGTCTAAGCTGATATTATTAGGGTTTTAGTTCCCTACTTTAAATACAATAATTTAGGAGTTGGCTTATAAACCAAACTACAGCTTACGTACTAGACCCAGTGATATCCGAGAAACCTTCAGAATTTTCGTCTTAATAATTTTTAGTAATAAAACAAATTATATTAAAATAATATTTAAATACTTCCTCACAGCACTACAATGTTATGATTGCTACGATTGCGAAGATGAGGAGGATCTCAACGAACTACAAATCTGCGGCGACTATCCGGTAAGTATTAAGTCTACTAAACACAAAAGAACAACTCCATCCACTTTCATAAAAATTATACTACAACAACAAACTCTTTTAATAAGGCAACACCAGCACTCGGGAATGGCGTTAACTCAGAGAATATGACTGTAGTATCTGGGAATAACACTTTAAGTTCTGGTAATACAACAACAACAAGTAACTCAACCAAAGGTCCAACGCTCAATGAAGGCGACAGCGAAGAAAATAGCGAGGATGAGGACAATGAAAGCGACGACGATGAAGATGATAAGGAACGGCGTTTCCAACCCAGCCGGCAGATGTACAGCAATACGGGCGATGCCGTGTGCTATGTAGTAAAATTGAAAGGTAGATCGGTAGAAGTAAAATATTTTTTAATTTTTTTATTTATTTATTTATTATTTTTTTTTTCAATTTGAAGTTTATTTAATAAAATTGTTTTTTTTTTTTTAACTTAGTCAACGACTCCACCATTACTAAACGTGGTTGTGCCACATTTTTCTATGACGATGACACTTGTGAATCCGTTTCTGCTGGCTCGGACATACAAACTTGTCACCTATGTGAAGTGGATGGTTGCAATAAATACGCTGGTGATGATGATTATTGGGGTGCTCTGTGGAATGCTGGCGAGAAAGTTAATGCCCAAATTTGGCTTATGTTACTGTTATTTATTTTATTGACTTTTTTGAAATATTAAAAGAAATCATTTATTTAAAAAACAATAACAATATTAATTTTTTGAATTTATTTTAAATTTTGTGTAAACTTATCGGTCGTAAGTACATAGAGTTTAACTTAGCAACCAAAGAGTCGTTGGGGTTTTTTAATTTCATGCGCGACTCTATCGATCCTTTCGCCCTGTTTTTTATGGCTTTTAATCCTCACTGACTGGTTTCTTAACGAAAGCTTTCTCTTAAGTACTTTATTTCGGCGCCGATGGTAAAATTTGAATACCTTTTACTTTGTCTCACTATGTCTGTTTATCAACCTGAACCCCTTTAGAGCCGTGGTACTCGACGTTGAAGTGGAAAGAGAGAGAGAGAGAGAAATAAACATAAAATTACTCAGAGTACGTTCTGACTTGTGGGGTTATCTGTAGACTTTCTGTAGAGCTACAATACATAATTACCCGCTTCAATGCCGTTTGTACTATATATAGGATTCAGCCGATTCTTTAGTAAGAAGACACTTTTGTGAATTAATTTAAGATATTTTCGTCCAGAAAAGGGACTGATCGGTAGAAGGATTAAAATTGTATACATTTATCCTCGAGATTTTCGTACCACTTCTTCGTTTTCTAAAATGGATTTACCAGACAAATTACGGTAACATAATGGCATACTAGTTATTAGTAGTTTTATCGTCTGTAACTATCTATTAGATCGAAACATCTATATTGAATAACACAAAGAAGTTCGAAACCATGCAACAAAAACTTTCCTTTAACAAAACAGCAGGGAATACAACCCTTTTCAACACTTCTACTATAAGTCTTCGGTAAGCTAATTAGGTTATCTCTTACTGTAGTATACCAAACAGTATTTAAATTCAATTAAAAAACATCTATGGTGATTTCTCACCAGTCTTTCGGGTGTTGGGTATTATACGACAATTACGAAAGATATTTACGTTTGAACTCCTGAAATGCTAGCACTCAAGCAGGCAAAAAGTTTACAAAAGAACTTGAGTAGCTCTTATTACCAAAAAAAAAAATCTATAGGAATAAAAATTAAAGCGAAAAATTAATTAAAAAACAAACTAAAATAAAAATATTATTTATCATTTCACTGTCAAATAATCATTTCACTGTCAAATAATTACCCATTTGAAACAAAGAAACAATCTTCTGTCGAAATAATTAAATTTTATGAACAGCAAGTAATGGATTTAAGAAGAATTACTACTTTCTACAAAATAAATCACTTCGAGCGGTGACTTCATTGTCACAATCGTTTACCGAAAATCACTTAATACAGCTGTCAACATTCCAAAAACATATAATCAATTACACGTTGGAACATTAGATGTTTTCAGGCCTTTTCAGGCATATTGATAACTTTCGAACTACATCGATTGACTTGTTCTACACGCTCGAAGTATTCGTTTCTAATCACGGCATTTAAAAATGCCGCACTCGTATGTCAAAATGACAGCAGTTAAAACTTAAATTCATATTTATGGTATATGTGAAGGCGTATGTGAGTCATAATTTACGGTACCGAAGTCGATAAACTCTTGAGGTATAAGGGTCGCGTAATCAGTGGGTAAATGGGTACGTATGAGAGTCAACCGATTCCTTTTGATTTATGACATGCAATAATTTGTATTTAATTACTCGTATATTTATTTTTGGGATCTTACTATAAGCGAAAAGAATGTTGAATTTATTTATTTATGTTTGTAAATTTATAGAACTAATTCATGTTATTGTTTTTTATTTTAATTTAGACAACGTTAAATATAGGGTTGCCACGTATTTGTCAAAATAAATTTAAAATTCAAAATAAACTAATTTTATGGCTCAGCAAAGCATAGAGAAAGAGCTTGACTCGGATTCGTCTAAAGAGCCTCTTAGCTTTAGCTTTAGTCAATTACTTTGTCTTTTCGTTGCCGATAACGCTCCTGTGAACCGGAACCCAAATTACGGACAAGTGCGGGTTAGCTGTTAGTGAGATTAAAGCCTTCCTGCAGCTTTGACTATTGAGTCGACAAGGCCAACAATGCCGCCTGGCTGTCCGTCTACTATATATGGTAGTTGTCTTTATTCTATCATAGTTATTCAATATAATTTCGCTTCTCCAACCCTAGTATTTCTGCTTGGTATGTGCTGACTGAATTTAGTAGGCGAATAGAAAGAGAGATGACACGATCTTTGGAATATACTCCCGTCTATACTCCGCAGTCCAGTTTGGAACCGTCGGTATGGATAGAGATAGTATCCTTCTCCTCTACTAAACCTCTTCTCCATTCTAGAGGGAATCTTTACCCGAAAGTGACTATTGAAATCTCACCTTTGCAGGATATAGTTTTTGAAAATATATTTTAGTGTTGCTACATTTAATAATTTATTACTATTGACTTGTTATGTTAAAATACAAATTTCTTAAAAATAAAGAGATAATTATTTGATATATTTATTTAGCTACTTTTGACATCTTAATGACTATACGTCTATAAATGTCCCTATGTAAGCGCATTTCAAAATCTCTGTAGACAACTAATGACATCTATTATTAAATACTTGAATACTTAAAAATCATCTAAGAAAATCACTACCTATCACGTCATATCGAAAGTATCAGTTTCTCTGCGATGTGTCTTCTTATAAGCGGGTGCTTAAAAGCCACTTAATGAGCTCGCAAGAATTACCATACACTTGCTAACAGGTGTACACCCAGCTGATATTTGATCGATAATAGGTATATGCGCATACATATTAGCATATTTCTATGAGTAGTCACACGAAAAGGCATGTTCGTAAACCATGTGATCATATCAATATACATATTTACGCACATATTAGCGAAATCGATTAAATATTGATAAACTGATAGTAAAATTTGGGTTCGACAGGACACATTATTAATGACTTGCGCAAATTATATATAGTACATTGTCATAAAAATCATGACTTCACTTTTATAATTGTTAATTGTTCGCGAATGTTTATAGTAAAATTGATTAGAAGCTTATGTGATTTACGCTTTTACGATCGCGTGCAAAGCAAAATCAAATTTATCACCCGCATGAAACCGTAATCAAATCATTTGAGGCATTAAGCAGTGTTTGGGGATTGATTGAGGATAGTAAGTTATATTTATGTGAGCTATGGCCATTGAAGCTAACTGAATTTCACTTTCATCATCAGTTTTAATTTAGATTATTATTTCAGTAGGCGAAAAATACTAAAGCTATAATAATAATTATAATATTAGTAGAAATAGTAATAATCTTCAAAAAATATATGCTAAAGAATTTTTTTTTATGACAAAAAACTTTTCCCATTAAATTCTGAGCTTTTTCTTAAGGGGGTATTCTAGTCTAGAAAATTAAGAAAATCGAAATATTTTTGTTTTTATATTTTCAAAGTTTAAGTATTCAAGAATATGTGTACAAGAGGATTTTTCAAAATTCAAATTATTTTCGGAGATATAGGCATTTTTCTGACCCGGCATCCAAACTGGTTCGGCCGGAACTAATCAAACAAAAGACATTAGGCAAACTGACTTTTTCGGAACAATGCCCACGATTTCTCAGGTTCTACTCGACCGATTTACTTGAAATTTTTATAGAGTCTTCCTTATAGGCTTGTCTATGGTTGGAACTAGCCCCATCTCAAATTTTTTTTTTTTTATTATTTTTAAAAAATTCGAAATAGTCAGAAAAAGTGATCAAAAAAATTTTTTTTTCAGGCAGTCGCCATTTTGTGAAAAAAAAATGTTTCACTTTTCCGTAGTTCCGACCATTGCGACATTATGCTAGATAAATAATATTTGTTTTTTTTTTTTGTTACAGATAACTAGGAGGGTTGAAATCATGGGTATGGTCACGTGGAAATTTTTAGAGACGCCCCACTTCGTCAGCTCATAATTTTTGAAATTTTTTACTTTTTTTAGGTTTTTAATGTTTTTCTGTACTCTTCAAAAATTAATAAATAACTAATAAAAAAATGGATAGTAAAAATATTAATTGGCTTTTTTTACGACACTTTTAAAATTACCTGAAATTCATGCTTCTAGACTAGAATACCCCCTTAAAAAAAGAAGGGAACCTGGAAATGGGTCACCCTTTATATATTTTGTTGTTCAAAATAATTAATTAGTTTTAGTTTTCAAAGTATCTTTCAAGCACATTTTTGGATTGAATTCCATTTAATAAGACTTCCCATAATTTTCTTTGATTTTACTTAGGTTGCCACTCATATTTCACTATTTTAACCTAGTGTTGCAATCTGGCAACTCACAACTTTATCGTAAGGTTTGACATTTTTGATGTTAATGACATACTCAGAACATTTTGACATACGAGCGCTATTTGCGTTTTTTACAGTAACTTAAAATATTCATCGCGGCCAAAAGAGGGAATTAAATCTTGAACACTTTCAACTTTGGACGTGGATTAACTCAGTAAGGGGGAGCTTAATTGAATTTTTGGCGATAAAGCTCCATCAAGTACCACTGTGTATCGATGATATGGTGAATTTAATCGAGGTCGTAGATCACTCCAAGACGAATTTCGTGGAGGTCGTTCAAAATCAGTTGTTTTTCCGGAAACTATTGATAATTGATGTGCGAAACTGAAGTTGCAAGATCATCATGTGACTTATCGTGCGATGGAGGCAACCATAGGCACTTGTGGGACCAGCATACATTCAATACAGCACGGATATTTGACTACAAAAAAATTTGTTTACTTTGGATAACACGTAATTTGTCGAAAACTCAAAAAAGGGCTCGTGTCGATTGGTCGAGAGAAATGTTAAAAAAATACAATAGCGGTGCTCCGAAACACGTCTATGGGAAAGTGACAGATGATCAATCATAGATTTATATGTATGAACCTGAAAGCAACCACCAGTTGACTGTATGGATGTTTCGAAGCCAGCTGCTCGGGCACGGAGCACTTCCAGCAAATGCTTTGCTATTTTTTGGGAGAACTGGACATGTTGCAATCATAACACAAGTACAGCACAGAACAGTAAGGTCTGAGTGGTATACAACTATTTGTTTGCAAATTGCCTTTCAAGAAATCAGGAAAACCATCCACCGAAGACGAGTATCCGTCAACCACGACGATGCGATCTCTCACACATCGACTAAAACAATTTCAAATATCGATTATCATTAATATGATATCGTCTAAAATAACTGTATTTTGAACACTCAAAATATCGATTTGATGAGTCATCCACTGCAAAACCCTGTCTTGGCAACGTATGACTTCGTGTTATTTCTGTTCTCAAAATATAAAACTCAGAGGTCAATGTTTTTCGATACCTGAAGGTGCGATTGATGTATTCAGAACGCATGTTTTGGAGATACCTCAATCTGAGCGATAAAATGTATAGATTATATTAAAGAATATTTTGAAAAACAATAAAGCGATTTTGGATTATTGATATGTCTCTGACTCCCAAATATAAAATGTAATCCTCGTACTGTTCGTTTTCTGTTTTTTTTTTGTTTTAGTTTTTGGTATTAATTTTAAATTTATTTATTTTTTTCAGTAATTATTTTCTTTTTTTTTAATTTTTATATTATTATTAATTTGTAAAATTTAATTTTCACAAATCCGCCGATTTAAATTCTTTATTTATTTAATTTTTTTTTAATTTCACTGTATTTTTTTAATATCTGTTCCCTTAATACTTTAATATAAAAAAATTTAATTCTTATAATTTAATCCTATTAGTAAACAATCGTATTTCTCTATACAAATAGTATTATGTGTGATCATCGTAATGAATGCGGACGTTACCAACCAAAATAAAAATCATACGATGTATGTTCGTATGCATTTGCAAAAAACGAAGGTAAATACTTATCGTAGATAATAAAATTTAATAATAAAATTGTCGAGAGCTTGCACTTTAGTCATTTGCAAACATTAGAGCTAGCCAGTAACAAGAAAATAAAAAAATAAAAAATTTAATATATCGATATCGTCACTTAAAATGCAACAACGTATCTTAAAAAAAAATCGAAATTGAGTTTTATATTGCTTACGATTCACTACATTATATAGCATATACATATGTATCATAAATGTTTAAGCTTTCGCTGTAAAATATAACTACTTTATAACCAAACCACATGTTTTATTTCAATGTGAGTGGTTTCAATTATATAGTTTTTCTTCACTTATAAACTTATGTAAAGTATATTTATATAATACATAAATTTTTGTTTATTATTAATTATTTACTTCAAAAATTTAAGTTAAACGAGTTGAATCTGCTCATATATGTACATAAATCAACAAAAAAATGCACACCCTAATGTTAACTTTTAATTAATCTGCATTTGCCACTTCAATACATAGATATATACGTTTTTAATTCATTTATTTGGCGAGTGCTCTTAGTCAAGATTAATTTCAATGATTGTCAATAAAGTGTTTAATTTTACTCATTACTCGCAATCAATCAATTATATTCAAATTAATATAATTTTGTATTCACTTATAATTATGTACAACTAATTGCTTTCAGCCGCACACACATTCAGTTGGCGATACACTTTTGAGATAAAATAATGACTATCTACAAGTAGGTTCTCGTTAATATTGGAACACTTTGCAATAGCTTCATATCTTTTTGATGAATCAGATACACTCACAAATTTATTTAGCATTGAAATTTATTTGAATTTTAGTTATTAATGGAGGCAATTAGCATGTTTTGCTACATATTAATGGCACATAAAGGAATTTCTTAATTACCTTCAGTTTACTGTAAGGAATGTTCGGGATAGAACTGAAATATGAGCTCAAAGATATGAAAGGTTATCGCCTTAATATGGAATTTAACTACAGTTAAGGAAAATGTAATTAAATGTTCAAGACAGATGACGAATACTACGGTACGAAATCGAATCTTAGTCATGGTGAAGCCTTACTAATTGGCACCATGCAAAGACACACGATCGTCTATCATTTCTTATTAAGGAAGGGATATGATCAATAGGCTTTAATCGCATGTTCCGAGCGATTCTTAATAACGAGCTTTAGGCTATTGAGTAGATTATCTCACTACTCTACTAGATTTCGCACGAAATCGAAATCTCAAACTGCGACTCTGATTTGGAGAAACCTCTTTGTCAGAAGGGAAATTTATCACATCTGATTTAGACACTACAAACTGTCAAATAAACAAAAAAAAAATAACAAAGAAATAAAATAAAGAGAAAAAACTCAAAGAAATGTCAAGTAAATAAATGAAAATGGTAGAAAGTTGTATCAAGAAAAGGAGAGTAATGTGGCGCCTCACTCCTGCTGAAGCCGATCTAATGAAGTTTTGTGCAAGAGAAATGCCTCAGCCTCAATCGGCGAGTCAAAAATAGCTGTTTCATAAATATTCAACGGCAGTGTGAACTGTCTAGATTAGAGTTTAGATTAAATGTAATCTAACAACTTAAAAGTTTTGGTAGGAAAATGACATATGTAAGTAGCATTTCAAGTTATTTTTGTTTCAAAACAAAGGTTTGTCTCTTTGGAAACATTTTTACTAAGAATGTTTTCGGAAATAATATCTCTTTAAAAGCATTTTTGTTAACAATGTTCTCAATAAACGGTAGTAATATTGAGATGTGGCGTAAGCTTCTAGAAAGAATTAAACTTAAAAAGGACTACATAGAAAAATAAGCCTCTAATTTGTTTATTTCTAAGTTAAGCTATCCATGTGAGGGATTTTGTAAGACGTTCAAGACTGAAGGAGGGTATAATGTATCACAATGAAGACAAAATTGCAAGGTTTGATACCTCGCATGGGTAAGAACGCTATGAGTACTGAACTCGGTAGGGAAGATTTAGTTTATATGGAAGCTAAGTAAATTGGAAGTGCTATTTTTTACATTGATACACAAAAGGTTGGGACACAAATCAAAATCTCATTTGATAGAGCTTCCGCCAACAATTAAACAGTCGCTTAACGGCAGTTGGCTTTACGTTACGGAAAGCTATTGTACGAAAATAATAAAATATAGAAAACTCTCCAGCTCTGAAAGTATTCGACGCAGTACCCGCCAGGGGAAGCAGACGAAGAGGAAGACCTCCACTCCATTGGAAGGACCAGGTGGAGATGGACCTGGTTTTGCTTAGAATATCCAATTGGCGCCACGTAGCGAAAAGAAGAAACGACTGGCGAGCTGTTGTTAACTCTGCTATAATCGCGTAAGCGGTGTCTACGCCAGTAAAAAAGAAGAAAGAGAATTTTACTGATAGTGCTAAGAGAAGAAGTATATAAGGTATATATGTCCTACCTTCCCTCTATGAAACTTGGCTTGAAAAATAATAGGCTTAATTTTTTTCGAAAATTGAGAGACCGAGAATGTTATTGCAAATCCTATACGGGGAAGAAAAAATTTACAATACTTATAATTAGTACACATACTTAACAGCGCGACTGTAACAGCTGTGTGTGTCGAAATTTGTTATGCGGAAATGTTACAAAAAGCCTTTTTAATACACATTACGCAAGAGCAATTACATATATTAAAATGAGAATTATTTCAGGTTGTGTATACATTGAATTGAACGAAATGTGTTTGTATGTATGTATAACGCACTCATCACCAAATTTAAAAGTCGACTGCAAATCGAAACGCGTCGCGTCAATACAACAAAAATATAGTGCGAATTATTGTTTTTGTATATATTTACTTATATAGAATTATGTGTGACTTTTACACTTGTTTGCAGGTGTGTACATACCCGCTCCCTAAAGAAACAAACAGCTGTAAGCTTATTTTGACGGAAAGAGCCAACTGCTATAATTATCTACAACAAATAACTGTTATTTTACATGCTAAATTTTTCAATACATTTTAATGAATTTATTTGCGCTTTGTTAAGTAGAACTTTATGTAAGTACTTTTGTGCATATAAATATGTTTATGTAATGTCTGTTATATTTAATTTTAAAGAATCGTCAGCTGCGCTTGAACAACGAAACTTGTTTCGGAAACATTTGGCAGTTTCAATACTTCGATTCATTTCAGTCAAATATTTACATATTTACACGTAATGTCTATACATAGACACTTGCTGTAATTGCAATTATAAAAATTTTTTGTGATTTTTGCTGCGGTAATTTCCTAATTCACTAGAAAAAAGTTGTTGAGTCACAAATGAAATATTTTTTGTATAAAAACCGTTAGAGCTTTCTATTGAAGCAATGCTCTCTTGTGGTGGTAAAAATTTAGTTCCAAGTTGCATGGTTTTTCAAATTTTTTACTGAAATGGTATCTAATCACGTATTACGAAATCAATTGTCAGGAAGTTTAAACCAAAAACATCGACAATTATAAGAATTTACAAGCCGGAAATCACTGTATGAGGACAATGCTTGGAGGGGAAAGAAAGGAAGCCAATAAAGAATCTATGCTGTTAGTGGGATCTTTCGCTAACAATAGTCTTTTGAGAGTTGTATTTTAATTTTAGGGTTCAATACTACAACTAAGGGCGGATCCGGGCATAACTTGAGCTCGAAACGTGAGTTAGACCTTTAAAGTAGGAAACATCTATAGAATATATTGTATATTTATTGCAGCTATGAACCTGAATTTCATACAATTTTCTGTAAAAAAGTAAACTTAATTTGTTATTTAGAATATTTTGACCAGTAAAGTAGCTACAGCTCATTTTAAAAAAGTGAACAAATGTACAAGAAACACTTCAGCAGATCTAAGTAGATTCCCTAGTAAGAATTAGTATAGCTGCCTTCCAAGGATTCAAAAACACACTTCAGAACTCTTACCTCAGTATTAATCACAGTTTTCAAAGAAATACTAAACATTTTCTCAAGTTGATGATTAGCTCTCGGCAAACCAAATTTCTGCTTTCTACCAAGAAAACACTTATCATGTAACGTTTTAGACATACAGACAGCTTAAAACCTCCAACATCTCTCATCAACACAAGGAAGTGGCGAATAATACGGCAAATAAATCCATTTAAATTTCCTCGAATAAAAAACAGTCTTTTTTTAACAATTTTTTTCTCATATAAAAAAATAAAATATTTTATTCGAATTTTTTATTAAAAAAGAAATTATAAAATTTTTGGAAAAAATATTTTAAACTCGGCTATTGTAACGCCTTTCCCGGTGACTTCTCAAAAAAAAGACACACCCGTGTTGGCAGGACAACTTACTCTTGAACTTGGGGGAAGGAAAAAAACTGAAAATTGGATTTTTGGCAGATATTTTTACGAAATTAAAATTTCGCGGCTTTCTAAATAGTTGTAATCGAAAAAAATACTTCGTCCAAGTCCTTAAGATTTATACCTCAAGAATCTGTGTAAAATTTCGTGAAGATCGGTTGAGTAGTTCTCGAGGAAACTTGCCAACCGAAATCAAAAACATAGTTTCGAGAAAACGCGTTTAAAGACGGCGCACTTAGCTTAGCTAGCCTCGAGCGTACAAGTTCTCAAGGCTGTATCTCCGAAACTATTACTCGGATCAACTTGAAAATTTAGGAAAATATTCTAGAAGTGTTGTGACAATAAAAAAAATCGACCGTAAACCCATGTAACTCCTTAAACAGCGGTTCTTTGTGGCTATAATCGAAAACAGAGTGAAGAATTGTAATCCGAAAAAGGGGATTTTTGTAATTTCTTCAAAAGCTTCTGAGCTTGCTTCTTTTGAGTGCAATTTTAGTCTAACCTGAATTTTGAGACTCAGTAAATATCAAGCTATTGGAATTTTTTTAATTCTCGAATTTCTAGAAAGTTGTTTTCATTTTTTTTTTTTTTGAACGCAATTCGATTTCTGGTCTTCTTCTTTCGACAGATTTTCATATCCGTAGGAACTGTGTATGAAATAAAAAAAACTGTAGTCAATTCTCTTTTTACAACACCAGAGTTAGAGATTCTCGTTAGAAAATTAATTGCTAGTGAATACAATGCTAAATCTTTAAGTCTCAATACCAATACTTTGCTTTCGTAGAAACAACCATGAAATGAGCCTCCTTTACTAACTAAGAAATTATAGTTTTATTATAAGGAATACCAGCACATGATTACACAGCGTCTTCATTGCATTATTTGTACAACTAGAACTCAGACTCAGTCTACTTTGTGGATTTCCCACTAGAAGAATTCTTTATCAGTCTGTCTGAGTTCAACGCAGAACGAACTACAATGAAGTAAAGCGCCCACTTAATTAATTGACTCGCCCAGCTTTGACTCAGCAGAATAATTATGAACTCGCATAAGGCGATAGAGAATCAATCATCTTGGGAAACACCAGCTTACAATTTAATTTAATTTCTTGAATAAACATATGTAAAAGTAAATTGCATAACAAAAGCAATATAAAATTATTTATCATAGATTTCTTTAGCAAATATTCTGTAGAAATCAATTAAATTACAAACTCAAGGAAATGCTGAAGCAGATATCGCGTAATGAAACTGCAAGAAAGTGTGAAGACAGTGACATATGAATGTACTCGTATATATGCCTACGATATAGAAAGTCACATCAGTATTTATATATGTATACGTACATGTATAGTATGTATTATATACATATATTTATATGTTTATTTATATTATCTACATTCATTAATAGACTGTTACTTTCACATCAACAAAGCAATTAGCAAGTTATTGCCATTAAATATAAATCTCTGCCTGTCCGTCTGGTTGTCATGTCAATTATAGGATATCTTATTAGCATTATTAACACTCACTGCAAGTGTAAACAAGATGCAAACGCATGACCTACGTGTGATGCCAATTAATAAGATTACTTAAACAAGTAGAATTAAGTCAATGGAAATCTCTGCGTAATAGTAATGAATTTATCAAATAATAAGAAAATTCTCTTGTGCAAAGCAGTTGTTGCAACAACTAAGATTAGCGCTTATAAAGAGTTATTACTGAGCGATTGTTAAGCTTCCTAATGCGTAAACGGAAATTGTTGTTATTTTATTACCCGTTTCTGCGGTAGAAATACCCAAAAAAGGAACGAGGAAATTACCTGAAATAGGTTTTCGCAAAAGGAAAACAATATAAAATTTATGTAGCCTAAAATGAAATTAAATTCTGCTCTAACAGCGAGAGCAACGCCTTAACTTGTTTAGTGCAGAGAATAGCATCGAAATTTAAGAAGAAGATTTGAATAAATAGCAAAGTATCTACCCAAAAATCGGAAAGCTTGCTATAAATAATATAATAATATAAATATAAAATACAAAATACAAAATAAATTGGGAATCTTCTTATTAAAATAGATCGCCAAAAATTTGAAAAAGTAGTGTTTATAGAATACATATTTGATAAAAAATAATATCAGAACAGATTCTATAACTCTAAAATCGTGTGTTACTACATATATTATCGAAGATTTAGATTTTTAAAATTTAGAGAGAGAGTGTTAGTTAGAAATTTTCAAAAGGTAAGAACTGAAAACTTAAGTAAGTTCCTTATCAGACAATAAAACATGCCTGGATCTGCATGTTTGTTGCCCTCTCAACGAGACTACAGATCAATAGGCTCTCATCATTTATAGGTACAAATGTTATATCACATTGTTCAAAGACCAAAGCTACCTATAGCAGAAACCCCCTTGGATCTTCACAGATACCCAATAACCCCATAACTGCCGCTTAATTACACAATAATCGAAATATAATGAGAAATGATCTCAAATGTACTCGAACAGAAAAATATGACAATTCATACGATCCACATTTACGATCTTGGTCACAACCCAGCTTAAATTCAAGACTTTTCTAAGAAAATATTAAGACAACTTTTTAATGCCAAAACTTTTCACGAGTACAAATAGGTGGAAAGATAAATAAAAGAAAAAGAAAAGCAAGGTGAACAGATAAATAAAATAAAATGAAAGTCTAGGCAATGAAAAAGTCACTGAAGTCAAAATAAAAGACGAAAAAGTTTCAGATTATCGATTGCGAAATCGAAAACCTAAAATGAATAAAATATCTATAAGTTAACGATTATTCGTTGTAACATTATGTTGGATTGGTCCGTACGACACGATACAAGGATATTAAAAAAGGATATACTGCAAATTTTAAAATATTGTGTAAAATTTTTAATATTGCATTGAATGATCTTAAGCCAGAAGTATTTTTAAAAACGAATATATGTAAAAAAAAACTTGATTTTCTCCTCTAATGTCGAATGTAAGTATATTGGAGATTATTCTCCGACAAAATAGTTTCGGAGATATGAACGTATTCCTGAGAAGTTTTTCACTGAGTTTAATCGGCGCCCGTGTTTTTCTCGCTGTTTTCAGAAAGCGGTGAGCGAAATTTCTACGAAAAGGCTGCACCGATGGGTTTGAGGCGCCACGATTCACTTAGATGTGTATATTTGTCAGTTAACGATCGAAGTAATATGATTTTGACTGTTCCTCAAATCAGTACCTGTATGGTATTTATCTATAGTAGTAATAAATTTATTTGATTTTCGAAATTGAGATAATTTTAAGCAAAAATATCTTGCTCACCGCCAGGAACCTGTTTTTGTGGAGGTTCACCTGGAGGTCGGCTATGAGAACAAGGGGATTTAAAGTTTTCATAATGTATCACCCATTATGAAAGTACCCTAAATTCTGTAAGTTTATGCTTTTTTGGTATTTTTTAAGTAAAATGCCTTTTTAAAAATAAAAACTACAAAAACTCGTTTTCTCTGCATAGTAACTGCAAATTTGGAAATCGGCGGATAAATAAGATTAGTATGCAATCTGTTTCTTTCATGTTTAATATTTTTTACAGTTATTTACCACATTTAAATATTGACTATCACAAATCCATGGATGTATATGACAATTTGAAAGTTAAATATAATAGATAATATGAAATCTGCTAATATATGTAAATATTTATATTTATTTATGATGGAAAAATGGCGCATGCATAATATTTGTACAATTTTTTTTTCATTACGATCACAGCATGTCAATTTTTTTGTTCCAGTTGCTGAATCATTTTAATCGCCGAAATATGTACTCCGAATCTATATCTACATACAGTTGCTTTGTATAACATTTTGTTGTTTTTTCGATTTTTTTTCAGTTAAGCACTGCAGACGAATTAACACGATGTTGCTGATTACCTACGTGATTTATTTGCGAATTCACTTAGTAGTAGCGCAACAAAGACAGAGTAAATAGCATATACATATATACTCTATAAGAAAAGAATTATATAATAAAAATCATATGAATTAAAAGCAAAAAAAAGTACTGTGTAGTTGCTTTTCCACTTTTCTATTTTTTTTTTTTTTTTTTTTGTTAAATATACAACAAAAAACGAGGTGAAATATTTTGCTGTGCGCCGAAGTTTTCCACTTGAGTGATTTGCGGAAAAATTATTACGATTACAACAAACTAACTTTTTTTGTGCTAAATTGATTAAACCAAATTTGTATGGAGGAGTGTGTTTGGGTGTGTGTATAGTTGTGGCAACATTTGAATTTGGCGTTTATGCGATAGTTAAATTTGCATATCGAAGCGCTGACCTTAACACTAATTGAAGGAAACAACTGGCTTCGATCATGTAAACAAGCAACAACAAAAATAGATATATCTGTGGCAGGTAGAAGTGTATGTATGTATTTATATGAAACAAGTGACAAAATATGTAAATAAAGCAGTTGTTAAAAGTTGTTAGCTTTAGCTATCAGCAGACTAATGAAATAATACTTTAATTCGGCTAAATAAGTCATGTGATACGAGGACGGGTTGCAAAGTCAGAGCCTCTTTTTGCAAGAGAAAAAATATTTTTATTTCTCACAAAAATATATTATTCGAATAGTTTGGGTTTGTACTTTAATAACGATTAGATACACCACTAGAAAGGAGTGCAGAAGAAACAGCAACTTGAGAGTGAACCAAAAGCGGAAGGTTGCTTAGATCACACTCTGGAGTGGTGCTGGATCTTATGTTTTCCAAAGACTGTATAACAGTAAAAGGTGATTACATCTACTTTCTGACCATATATAGTTATAATCCAAACCGGAATAAAGTAAAAGCAAATATCTCTCCTTCAAATGTCAGTCTTCAGTGGACATGCTCAAGTAACAAGATTTGTAGTCAGATTCACCTAAGCGCAACGAACCAGGATTAATAACAGTCCAAAGAGTAACCATCCCGCAATACTCCCTAAATTATTTTAGTAATTTTTCCTGCCGCTCCGATAAAAACAAGAGCTGTGTCAATTTGAGACGAGTAGCTCCCGAAGTTGAATTTACTTACATTGTTCTATCAAAGAAAGGTCTTTAATAGAAACGGAAAACTAATAATCAATTTTCAAGCCAATCTAATATTTCATCGTAGTTGCCGAAGCTGCAGTCAGTGGGTAGCTGTGAAAATGTTAGAAGTTCACGCAAGAGGGGAAAGTTCTCTGAACACCATTCACTTGGTAGTGCCCGGAAGCGTTTCTTTTACATATGGCTCAATCAGCTCACTTCTCCCGCTCTTAGACCAAGTATGCTCTAGGTATCCAAAAAACATCTGTTTAAAGACGAGGTAAAGTGAAAAGGCGAAACATCCCCTCCTAGGGTTGTGCGCTGTGTTTGGGACCCGCCACGTAGAAAATACTACCAATGAAAAGAAAATGTTAGGCCACTTTTAATAAATACACTGTTTTGAAGTAGGAACCTTTAAGTTCTCAGCTTCAAATTATACACAAGAAAGCTCCTATTGCAGTTACACTTGCCAAACTCTTTATTATTTTACATCCGGTTTCAAAAAACTCCAAAGCAAGTCGTTAAAATGTTTAAGTACTGCTTAGAAATTAATTTAACTTGATTTCATCCAGAAGTTTCGTGTTTGGACATAAGTACCATTTTAAAAATTTCACTCCGAACCTACTCCTTTAGATTTGAAAATCAGAACACAACATCGACAGATTATCGTCATATTAATGCCTGTCACCAACACTCACACTGTTCAGCTCGTTTGGATATCCCAAAAGAAGTAGTCAAATAATTCATTACTAACTTGAGTTGCCTTGCTCACATAACCTAGCAGCACAGTTTGAACTACCAAGCGATTAACATAAAAAACACCGTGTTATCATTTCATCCTCGTACAAAATAAAAGTGTAGTAGCAGCGCCCAATTGGTGGTTAATGGATGACTAAAACTTCCAACTATCACCTCTGCCTATTACCCTCTGACTCATTTATTTTTTCATCAGCCAACTGGCGTAAAGTTGTCCTTATCAGCTTGTAACTCGGTAACATCGGATGGATATGGTGGTGGGACGCCTACGCAAGCTATACCATGTTGAAAATAGATCCATTTTATGTCGGTATTTAAGGACTTAGTAAGAATTAAAACGATTTGTTGCTTTCATTAATTTGATAAAGATTGAGTAAACAAATAAAGAGCTTGTTAGAAAAAAATCTCTCGTTGCATTTAAAATAAGTATTTTGGTTGTACACACATTTGTATGAGGAATTTTTTGGGGAAAAAATACCAAAAATATTTTTACTTGCAACCTTATAAACAAGATTTTTTATGGGAAACTTTATATTCTCGCAGTTGTATACTTCTAAATTTCGTTATAATTTTAATCAACTCAAGCAGCACATCTGTATACTTTTTTATGTATTTAATACTGATAAGGTCAGTCCCTGACTAAAAGCATAATTCAGGCGGAAATTGTGGTCAATTCAAATGTAATTTTGATAAAGGTTGTAGAACAAGTAATTATATAGTATGTTAAAAAAAAGAAACTGCTTCTCGATGCCTTTGAAATTAGAATTTTTAAATGTAAAGGAAATCACTTGCCGCCTTATAAGTAATAATGTGTAACAGCGCACACAGTTTGCTTAACAAAAGATGTAATAATGTGCTTAATAGTATGCTTCCGCTATCCGCATACCAAGAGATGATTATCAATCTCTACAACACTCTTCTTTTGAATACTCTTATTGTCTTTCGTTTGTAATATCCTATCATTTTCAAATCATTCCTAGAAAGTAAAAGCGCTCAAAAGACACTTTCAGCTCGGAGATTTATTTTCTCAAAATATTTAAATTAATTATTAAAAACAATTTTATTAATTTCCTTTTAATACGCGCCTTTATGGTAGCCAAACTAGATTAAAATCACAATGTCTTGGACTTCCTTGTACCCAGATAAGACTAATTTGTGGCACGTTTCTACATGCGATATTACCGAACAGTGAAATAAACCCACATAATATGTAACGGTAAGAAAATAATCCATGTCTTAAGGCAGTGGTTTATGTTGCTAACGCTTTCAGTATATATAGTAAGTATATATATAGTAAGATATGTATATTTTGTAGACTTACAAAAGATTCGAAATGAATTCGAAT
This sequence comes from Bactrocera zonata, assembly GCA_037783105.1. Lineage (NCBI taxonomy): Eukaryota > Metazoa > Arthropoda > Insecta > Diptera > Tephritidae > Bactrocera > Bactrocera zonata. The sequence goes on from JBAWJQ010002159.1 coordinate 38,484, forward strand.
ATTTTTTTTATAAAGCCAGGTACTTTAAATATTTTAATTTACAGTGGCAATCGATCACCGATAAATTTTACATACTAAAACTGTACTTAGCATTGATAACAGTTAATATTAAATTATATTAAATTTGCATATTCTAACAATTTTCGGTAAAATAGTGCCCAGTTCTAGGTAAATGTTTTTAATCACAGGATCACCACATGTGTGATATACGTTCAAGCTACTTAATATTTTAATATTTGAGGTTAAATCAGATAGAAGTAGATGATTAATGTGGTCTTTGTACGATTTAAGTAGCTTGACCAAAATATAAAACGCGTCTCAGTTTAAAAGGGATAATGGCATTTTCATAAGATTTCAGAAGCTATTATTTATATAACGCCTCGATTTTGACTTAAATGGTTTGAAGTGATATATCAATTCACGATCGTACGAAAAATCCGAAATTTTGAAATATTAAACTCATTCATACTCATAAATTCGGTGGTTGATACATTTGAGCTCAATAACTTCAACAAATTTTACCAGGAACTTCTCATGGATTATAATAATTGATCATTAAATATTTAATTAAGCGAACTGCTCCGTATTTCTTGAAAAATTTTTGGAACTTAGTTCGATTTGCTTGGTCAGCTTAAAAGAAAAATTCCAGTTTTGAATAATACTATGGAAATTGGACCTCCTTAGATCAATTTCCTTATTATGGAAATTCCACATAAAATCTTATTAGCTATTTTATAAAAATTAACAGTGAATATTTTTAATAACATTGTGCCCAACCAGCAATTTCAGCCATTTTATATGTTTCTCGCTAAGGGAAAACTAGGTTAGGTTAGGATAAATCGTAGGGTTGATCCAAGATCGATGAATCTCTTTGGAACGATGTTCGCCCTTTGTGTTACTCACGGATTCCTAAAGGTGGATCACCAGATCTCATAAATCCAAGAATTAATTAAGGCGATTGATATTGCCAAAGGTGTGTCTGCAGAGATATTTTAGTCTAGAAAAAGCCGGGCAATAAAGTCGGAAATGACAAGATGATTCCACCTCGCCTTTCTCCATACAGCTTTCGCAATGTACATTCGACAGAATATTTAGCTGCACACCGTGTGAACATATAGATTCGAGTCATTATTGAACCGTGCCCATTCAGAACACTTACATATAATTGTGGCTAGATTGATTTTGCTTAGAGCCAGTAGTTCAGACGACCTCTTAATGTTCACTCTGAGCCAGAAGGATCACGCATTCGCACAAGTTCTAATTGGTAACCAGCGCTTGATGGGCCCACTGCAGGTCCAAATGTCCATCGCAAGAAGATATCGAAAAACCGACCCGCTTCCAAACGAATGAAAATTGGAAAAGGGTGACTTTCCTATCAAGCTCAACAGCTCTGCAGTTTTCGGCGATTCCGTTGGAAACCCATAGAAGGGTAATATGAAAGTAGCTTGAAGCTATTTTTAATGAGATCATCCACCCCTTGATTTATTTTGACTGCATAGTCAGTGAGCTGAATATTTTATATAGGCTAAGGGAGAGCGGAGGAGAGCCTCTCATCCGAGGCTGTTTCTTCTTTTTATTGGCTTTCCCCACTTGCGCGAACTTCAACACATGGCTCCAATCCTAGTCCTTGGCAATGGCGAATACCGCAGGCGATGGAGCGAATAAATATACGACGACATTAACTTAGTTCAGCGAGTTAAGAGACAGCGACACGCTGGCTAGGTCATGTCGTCCCAATGGATGAAAACACTCCAGCTCTGAGAGTATTCGACGCAGTACCCACCGGGGGATGCAGAGGATGAGCAAGACCTCCACTCCGTTGGATAAACAAGGTGGAGAAGGACCTGCTACACTTGGAATCTCCAATTGGGGCCAAACAGCGAAAAGGGAGGACGACTGGTGCGCTGTTGAAAGCTCAGCTTTAACCTCGTCAGCACTATCTACCAAGAAATACTTTTGTTTTGCCTTTTAATTCTAACAAATCTTGAAATAATTTTTCAAAATCTTTCTATTTCATTTTGACTCTCTCTGCAGCCATATAAAACTCTAGATACGTGATACAAAAATCCGCACAAACGATGTCGCTACAAATAGGCTTCATTTTTTCTAGTTTCAAATTAAAAACAGACATAACAAAGTTCACTTTCAACCAACACAGGTTCTAAAAGCCTACGCACTTGTCGGTACGCCTTCTAACAGTGCGATCACCGTCCAAACGCAGAAAATATGGTTAAGCTGGCAAATCAACAAAGTTCAAAAATTAAAGAGCGCTTCTTTGGCTTTTTGTTTTTGATTTCTGTTCTACAAATCGCATGACGTACAGCTGGGCGCTGAACGTTTAACGCAGGTAGTCACATAATATGCATGCTTACTACGTGTGTTACGTCACATGCGAGAGCCCGTCAACTGACAACGACTGTTCATTGACATTTGGAAGCCGAGACAGCGGTAAACCTGGTCACAATTAATTGGCGATATTGTCATATTGAGCAGCGATTGTGAGATAAAATAATAAAAGTTAAATGCAGAAATCACAGACAGACACAAAGAGTAAAAAACAATACAAACAGCACGCAAAAACAACACGAACAATAAACACATGACAATCGCATTTTCAATGCATTTTTTGCGGAATTTTTGCTTTTGTTTCTGCTGTGCTTTATTTGCGGTGGCGGGAATTTTCACCGCCATCCCTGCCATGCTCATGAAAAAAGTTACCGGTATTTACCGAAGGCATACCCAAAACTCAGCTGTTTCATGCTTTTATAATTAGCAAATCGCTCACTGTGTGCCGCCGTGCTGCGCTTCACTTTTACTGCCGGTTGACGCTTTTTGCTTTTATTTTATTTTATTTCATTTTATTTTTATCAAAAATAATTTTTACGCTGATAATAATAATAAAAGTGGTATTACCCCGTTGGGTCAGTTAATATGCATAATTGCCAAAATTAACTCAGCAGCGAGTAGAGTGTCAACCACAAGGCGCTCAATGGAAGCGGAAAAGAGTGTACGAGAGCGCTAAAAAGACCGTAGAGTGTAAACGGTGCGAATGTGAGCGGAAGCGGGGGCTACTGTAGAACAGTAGCTGGCAGTTGCGCTCAGTAAGGTTCGTAAATGGCGCGCTGCGATCGGCCATATAATACATACACTCGCACATACTGCAACGCTGGACAGCTGACAATGGCAGCAGTGTGTTGAGAACGCTTTAAAGCACGGGGACATATAAAAACTTTCAATGGGATCACAAGATTTTCAGTTAATTTTTGAAATTCACAAACGGCGGTTGACGCGCACAAGCAAAGTGAAGTAACAAGGATAACAGCACTTAAATAAGAATCGAAATAATATTTTATTTGCGTTAGTTTGTGTTGCTCGTGTCATTTCGCATTTCTTGCAGCAGATCTAGCAACTAGATTGCTTTTAAAGGATTAAGAAAATACAAAAATTAATATAAATTAGAATAAAATTAATAATAATCGAAGAAAAATCTCATTTTCAACTATTTTAATAAACAAAAACAGCAATAAATACAAAATGCAACAAATTAAAAATATAAGAAAATTGACGGGCTTCCTGTTGCTTGCGTGCATAGTACAAGGTAATTACACTACTCATTCAAAATGTTTTATTTGTGTTAAAAAAAATAATGTGTGGCAATATTGGACACAAAGATGAATAAAATTGTGTAAATAAAATAACTTAGCAGCACAAAAGTTGTTATTCGACTGAACTTTTGAAGTAATTTGTGCAAATTTTGCTATGTGAGAACTCTATGTGCATCAACTAAAGTTTAATAATGTGAAAGAAGTAGTTATATGTATGTTATACAATAAGTGACTCAGTTTTATTTAGAAAAAAAGGTTAAAGCACAATAAGTGACTTAGTTTTATTAAAAAAAAAGATTAAAGCACAATAAGTGACTTAGTTTTATTAAAAAAAAAAAGATTAAAGCAGTTATATAAGTACAATGAGTGACTAAGTTTTATTTAAAAAAAGCTTAAAGAATTTTTTATAATTCACTTATTGCTTGGTTCAATATTTTTTGACCACAAGTTCAAGTTATGACAGCAAAATTGCATTGGAGGTTTAGTTTCCATGATTAACAAACTGTTGAGTGCCGCTGAAAACAAATCAAATATCAGAAAGTAAGTGAGCCAAGTTTTAAGGGAGCAGTTGAACTTTTCCTGAACTTTTTAACTATCATGAGTGTGGCGCGTTTCAGTTCCTTGATTTCAAAATTCTAATATATAAGAGAAAGTGCAAAATTCCGATACTTTTCACTGCTCTAGGAAGACGAAAGACAGAAAATTCGTATTTGGTTTGCCGAGCAGCTGTCAGTTTTGGAATGTTAAAACTGATCTTGGCTCACAAGCCATAATCAAAAACAATCGAAAATATGTACTGTACTATTGGATAGTCGAAAAAATCTTTTCGTATTTTGTCAATAGATGTCGTTGTCAGTTCCTCAGTTAGTTATGAACGCAATAAATTATGATAAAAATAGTAGTAATCTCATGGTTAATGAACTAAGTTCTATAAATTCTATTTATGAATACATTTTTGTAAGTTGTTGAAAAAGTACAATTTATAACTCTTCGAGCATTTCTTTTTAGGAAGAGATCTGACCTGTACTTGTTGGCTTTGAACTACCCTCACTTTTTCATGGATATTGAAAACCTTATCGGTAGATCAGCAGAACTATAAAAATCAGATATTGAAGCATTTTAAATATTTTCGTAGTTCAATCTACCCTTAATGATCAAAATCAGCGTCATATGGAGCTATGGCCTCAATTTTTAAGACTAAAATAGCAATATGACTAACTACTTCTGATCTATTAGATTTATAGTCCAAAGAAGCGGACAGTTACAGTTTTTATTTATCATTTCTAAAGTCACCTAGTAAAAATGTGAAGACTTTCTTAGATTAGATTTAAAGATGAGGAATGCACCGCGACCTTAGGTCTATTGTGCCCTCTTAAAGACTTTCTTAGTACAAAAACAACGATGTAGCAGAATTTTCTGAATTCTAAACTTCAATAAAGCCAACATTTCTATTTTCTATAAATTTGCGGCAAATTTTTACACAAACACAATTTTCCAAACAATTGCTGGGAATGTTGCTGTATAGAATATTCGCTTCATCAAATTTTGATTAGTGCGAATAGAACAAACAAAGTGGTATAAATCAAATAGTTTAGATAAGATTGTTGTTGCTGTCGTATGCACATTTTTAACACGAGAACTTTGCTGAAATGCAAAAAGAAGATGCGACTTCAAGCCACCCATAATAATTGTATGCAAATTGATGCAACTAAAAAGTTGATTTTTAAAGCTAAACTCGAAAGCGGGAAAAAACAATAAACCACTTTATTAGATAGTTGTGGATTCTTGATAATTTCAAAATAAATCAATTGTCAGTGCTGGAATTGTTTTCGCTTTATGTGGGGAATTCGCAATAATGCAAATACATGTATATGCATATATAATATGCAGCCAGTCACAATAATCTGCGAACAAACAGTAAACTGCTAATTAAATGTTGCCTTACGAACACAATGGCTGCTGAACTGCAGTAAATTGAATTATGATCGAAAGAACGTATATTAATATATATACATACATATGTATGTACATAACAAAATAAAAATGTGTATGAATTTATGGTCATGTAGATTTGTAAATATTCACCTTAACTGACATATTTGACTAAGCTATTAGACACTACTTGACAAAACGGCAACAAATTTGCTATAAGCCCACTTATTTATAAACTTTCCTATATAGTTACTTACAAAAACAGTAATATCACATGATTAATTCTTAAGCTGTTTGGCTAATTAACATATATGGTAAATATAATAAATGAATTTATAGGAGTGTGTGAGAATAATGAGTAAATGTTTTCGTGCTGTGAGACACGTGAAAGAAAATAATAATAAACATGTTTTGACGACGGCAAGAAGGTTTTTCTTTTTCACTTACAAAATAAAAACTAAAGGCTTCTAATACAAACAGAACATGTTTTGTAAATATTTTGCGCTCAAAAGAAATAAAATATAAATATTGGAGAATATGTACCTACAATATAGTGAAATATGAAGGATCCCGAAAAGTTGATTTACAAATCATGTATTGCTTTAAAATTTTATAGTTTTTATAAAAAATAAACCGAAATAGTAAAAATATAATATCGAAAATATTCGGGATCCCGATATTGGTTTTAAAAAAATCCTGAAATTTTCACAATGCATTTTATATTTTATAAAAAAGAGAAAAAGTAACAACATAAGCCCGAAATTTCGGTATTACGTTGACGGGATCTCGAAACGTTTCTTTACGTTCCATGTTTATTTGTGTTTTTTATATTTAATGTAATACTTTTATTAAAAGAAGATAGTAAAAATACATTCCCATAAATTTTCGGGAGCCCGCTATAGGATTTGTAAAATCCTGAAATTTCCGATAATTTTTTTTTTAATATAAAAAATAGTAAAATCATAATAACTTGAAATATCGGTATTAGGTTGGCGGGATCTCGAAACATTTCTTTACGTTTCATTTTTATTTTAATGCTCTAATATTTTTTATGTAAAAAAAAATAGTGACTAAAAATACAATCCCGACCCCAATATTGCTTTTGTAAAAATCCAAAATTTTCGATAATGCATTTTTATTTTTTACAAAAAACAAAAAAATAGTATCATAAAATCCCGAAATTACGGGATCTCGAAGCACTACTTTAAGTTGCAAGTGTATCTTAATGCTCTAAATTGTTTAATTTTTATTAATAAAAAAATAGTAAAAATGCAATCCCGAAAATTTTCGGGATCACGATATTGATTTAGTAAATTCAATAAATTCCGATAATGCACTTCCTTTTTTTTATAAAAATTAAAATAGTAATAATATAATCCCGAAATTTCGGTACTACGTTGACGGGATCCCGAAACGTTGCTTTACGTTCCATATTCATTTTAATGCTCTATTATTCTTAATTCAAAAAAACCGTAGTAAAAATGTAATCCCGAAATTTTGCGGGAATCCGATATCGATTTTACAAAATCACCAAATTCCTTTAATGCAAAATAGTTCAAAACTAAGTGCTCTACATGTTTTTATTTAAATAAAATTAGTCATACTATTTATGTATGTTCATATACAAATTAGAACTCATACATTTGTACACTTGTCTATACTATACATATACATATGTATGTATATATATTCATACATAGCACTTTGTACATAAAGTAAGAGGTAAAAGTAGTTTGACACTCAATGTACGCATTTGGCAATCAACATTTATAAAAGTGCTTGCAAAGCGTTTCAAGTTAATAATTATATTGCCATATAATTGCCTTTTAGACATTTACCTACATATTTATAACGAATGGCAGTTAAGAAAGATACAGATATAAAAAAAATAGGTAATAAACAATAACACATTCTCATATTACCATGTTTTGTAATAACAAAGAGTGACCAACGAAATTATATTTCAATATGCCAAAAACAATATTTTCGCCTATAAGGCATACCCAGTAAGAAAATCGTACATTTGACACATTAGGAAAAAGTAAAGAAAATTTACGACAGCATGGACCTGAAGTAGAATTATTTACATAGATTATTGTGGTTTGTGCTATATTTATTTATATTTTTTTTTTTTCAAAATTCTTTTGATGTTTTACTGTATATTCAGTCATATTTTGTAGGAGTGGTGGTAAGCGAAGCGATAATGTATAACCACTTTGTATCCATAATTTAGTGGTGTTGACTGATTCTTCCATTTTCGTTTTTTCTAAACTAACTGTTTCCATTCAGTGTTTAATATAACACTTAGTTTTTAATCCACACATTTCTTTATACGTTACCTTATATACTATTACCATTCCCTACGCGGCCTTTACAGCGTTATGGCATACAAATAATTATATGTTAAATTCAAGCGTGGGGAAATTTTAGCAACAATACAATGTCGACTAAAATAAATTATTCAAATTCTTTGAAAAGTCTGCATAAATTAATAATAATTTATGTTCAAGTAATTGCTAGCCTTCAACTTAAGAGAAAATAATTAAAATATATAATCGACTGGAATGTTAGAAATATACTTAAGCGAAGCAAATAAGTTATGCAAAACACTTTATACTTTCATAATATAGTACTAAGTATAAGTAACTATAAAGTAAGTTTTTCCACTTGAGAAATGGAAACCACAATTTCGTGTATTTTAAAAAAACGTGTTTGATTTTTGATAAAAAAAATTATAAAAATTTTTCATTACTCTAAATGCATTATCAATACTGAATGTATAATATATATTGGGTAGTCGAAAAAGTATTTTCGTATTTCTAATCTAACTTCATATACATATGTATACATAAACTTTTAGAAACGGTCATATTAAAAAAATAGTCTTATTCAACAATAATCAGTACTTTTTCTGCAGACTTTCCGACAGCTCAGTACTTTACCGAGAATGAAATAAAACTTCAAAACATAGTATATAAAAAAAATATGCAAAAAATTTGCTCTAACCAAGCTGTCAATCACCTGGTTATACATACATACATATATCTGAATGTGTGCTTTTATGTATGTACCTTTATTTCTTTGTTGTTGCAAGTCAAATATTTAACCCGACAAGTGCGCCTTGCTTGCCTTTAACTCTTCCCTTTGTGTTCTTTGTCTTCACAACGATCTGGTGGTAAACAAAGCAGGAGTGACAGTTGTTAAAATTGTCATGATAATAGTGAAGATCAACAGATGGCTAGGAAATGGAAAAAGCCCACATAGCAGCAAGGGAGACAAAGAAAATTATGACTTCCTTTTTTTGAATTTATTTTAAAAATTAAATAAAAGAGTTAAGCAAATTGAAGATATATTGATAAAATAAGGAATGACGTGAAAAAAATTCAGCAAATGTCAGTTATTTTTAATAAAAGTAAATATTTGGTACAAAAAGTCGTAACTAATGGCATTAAACTCGGAATAAGAAGTCCATGAGATAAAGTTCAGAAATAAAAATTAACAATATGTTTAATATTTTAGCAAAAAAAATTGATATAATTTATGAATTCTTTGTGAATATTGTAGCAAACTTGTGCTAGTTCAAGGAAGTGAGAAGTACAACTCTTTATTGCTGTGAATGATTCCGAGAACTGCATTCTTTTATGAAAAGAAGTTAGTGGTTTTAAAAAGTTGCATAAAATACCGACATTTTTAAGAATATTAAGAGCGCAGACCTCACCTCTTACCTATTTTTAATATTTGATCGCACATAATAATTATGTAAACCACATAATCGTGAAAACCACCAAACAACATACACAATTTTCGATAACAAAAATACCAAAATCGCTGTGGAATAAAAGTGTTGCCAAAAACTGGAATGGGAATATCATAAAAACTAAAAATTCCCTTTGGAATATTATACAGTTTTAGGAAATTTCATCACATAAGCGCTCGTGGGGGTTATGACTTACATATTATGAACCATAAGGTTCGGTGAGAATTAATATTTCGGAGAACAAATATTTTTTTTTAAGGGAAACAATATAAAAATGTTTTTAATAAAATATATTTCATATTGTGACAAATACACACCACAGCATTTTTTAGTGTTTTCTTCGACAAATTTATTTACAAGAGCACAATTTTAGATATATACGAGTTTTTTTTAATCAAGAAAGTAATCTAAACCCTCTTTTAACACTCTCCACCACACTCTCTACTTCCGCAGCATGCCACAGCGCCACAGTCACCCCTACCACACCACTTATGTGTTATGTTTGCGAGAATTGTGCGAAGATTACAAAGGAAACGCCACTCGTAGCATGCGATGCGGAATTCTTCGAGCAGAGCAGCACCACACTCGCAACCACCACAGAGCCCAGCACAACCACAACAGCTGAGGCAACAACGGACAGCACAACCACCACGACACTCGGCACAACACTCGGCACAACAACCACAGGCACTACCGAGGTGACGACCACCGAAGGCAGCACCACCGAAGCAGTGCCAACAGCACCTACCGTGGGTCCACCAGTAACCGTACCCACACCACCTGATGTGGGCACTGTTGCTGCTGATTTTTTGCTCACTACCGAAGTGACCGTCAGCAATAACAACACCGAAGTGACCGTTGGCAATAACAGCACCGAGAGTACAGTCGCCGATGAAGCACCCAAAGCGTTGCCGCTAGTTGGCGACAGTTACACCTACCACTGCTTTAGTGTGCAAAAGATAGGTGAGTTGCGCAAACAGCTGATTGCTGGCATCAATCAGTTAAATAATGAAAAATAAATATGTATGTATGTGCTTATTTTTGTTATTGCAGTTAACGGCAGTGCGCAGATGGACCGTGGCTGCTCGCGCGTTACCACTATGGAGAGCGTTTGCGGTCAGCTGAAGGCGCAGAGTAACGGCACTGAGGTGAGCAAGTGCGTACCCTGCTCGAATAACAGTTGTAACGGCAGCAGCGCAGTGGGAGTTTCGCTGGGCGTGTTGTTGTTCACACTGATTGCTACACTACTGAGCCGGCAATAAGGCGTCGTGCTGTGCTCGTAAGTGCCGTTAATGGCACAAATCAGCAACTGGCAGCGTGTGTGTAGTGAAGATAACGGTATTTTAAACCAAATAAACAAACACTTTGCAAACTGTATGGCGGAAAGTGAAAAGACATACATATATTTAAAGATGTTTACAAATAATTTAGTTTGTATTTGGTATTAAGTACGAAAATCATGCAAATCGAAATATTTAAATTTAGAATTTTACCAAAATCCTTATTGTTACCTATATTTTAATTTTTTTCCTAGGTTAACAAGTAATTTTTACAAAATAAAAAATTAAAATTAAACAAAACAAAGTAATACACATGTAAAAGACTTTTAAATAATTGATTAGGGCTAAATGCACATTGGCAATGAAGAAGAAAAACATGCGCAAAAATAGTTTTTGCTGCAACACCACGAAATGTTGGGTATTCGAAAAAGTCTTATCGTATTTTGTCAATAGATGTCGTTGCAGGCGTATATCTCCAGTGTTACCAATTACATTGCGTTATACCATAAAGTGTTGGAAAGGTGAGATTTTAGGCTTCACTTAGCGAAAAAAATTAAATTCGAAGAAGTTGAAAAAAAGCAAAAGCTTTTCAAAAATGAGTGAAAATAATGAAGAAATTCACTATATTTTGAAATTTTTTTTATAAAAAAGCAAAGAATGCCACCCAAGCCAACCAAATTGTGAAGTTACGGAGACGATGCTATATCAATTCGTGTAGCACAACAATTGTTCGATCGCTTCTGTTCTGGAAATTTCGATTTACACTGATGAAAGTCTTACACTGATTGAATAATCTCTCTAGCAGAAAAATGGCAAAAAGTAGTCGACCAAAATGTTACTTTTTTTGTTCATTATTGTTCATTATAAATATAAAAAATAAGTTAAAAATTGGTTAGAATTACGAAAAGACTTTTTCGGCGAATGATATTACTTCTTTGCTGTTGGGGCGTTATTTTATATTACTATTCAATAAATACTTCAAGGAACATATCGCTAGCATCTTTCAATCTTTAAAGTGAACTGTCATGAAGCATAACCCTCGAAAAATTCACTAAAAATAAATGACTCTATGTTCCTTCAATGACCTACCATATAGGCCTCAAGAAGTCATACGACTACTGCTTCAATATGTAGTCCAGATGAATATTTCGAATCGTACTCGGTATGAAGTATTCTATTCGCTTGCCGGCTATTCATAAAGCAACACTGGTAAGTTACACATCTTATATTTTATGTGAAAAATTTACTTGAAAATTACTTGAAAATTTCAAAATGATCTGTATCATCTATTATTCCAGTTCATAGTCTCTCTATAGTCAACAGAAAAAAAATACTTGTAAGTTCGGTATATTCATACCACTACCGGTAAAGAGTAAGAATGAAAATGACATTATTTTCTTCTCCTAAATGATTGGTTTGACTAGTGGATCTGTGATATATACAGCTGTGAAATGAAATGATAACGGAAAAGATAAAGAAACACATATGTACATACAAAGGTCAACATTATTATTTAATATATGCACCTGTCTTATTATTTAACCATTGATAAGTCACGTATACGCCGTGACATAATATGAACGCCAGATACCATATATTACTCATACGCAGTGACGCACTAATTTAGTGAAAATGTCCTTAATTATTCAATATTTATATGCTAACCTTAAAATATGATATTACGCAGCGTTAAAGAATATACAATCACCTTAAAAATCGCTTGCCCGAAATCGATTTTAGAGCCATAAGTCCAAGGCAAAGTTGTTCAGAATGATCCGTAGAACATTTCTCGCAGGCGCGAATTTATATGTGGTAAAAAAATCGACCCTGTCTACTCCTGGTGTGTAAAAGACAAAAAAATAAACAATTTTTTTTTATATTTTGATAGCATACGAATTACAAATCGATATCTCAGTTACAGCCTTCAAACGGCTCCATCACTTTATCTCTAAAGACGTTTTTCTCAAAACTTCATTTTCTAATTTGCTTACTCGAAGGCAAATAATCCGATCAATTCCAATTGATATGATGTATGAAATGTTCTTTATATAGTTCTTCAGAAAATTACCATCAATTTTTCGATCTAGTCAAAAATTTAATTTTTGCAGATTAAAACTACGAACATTTTTTGCACTAAACTCATTTTTTTTAAATACCGACATCTAAATTTTTTTTTCATAGTTTAAGGGATTTTTTCTTTTTAAGTTTCTAACACGTGAAAGGTCGGTACTCTTTTTTTTAATTCCCAAACCTCGGCTCTTGTTTAGGCTATCACGCTAGTTGTGCCCTGAAATTAGCATAAAACAGCCTGGTAGCTATATAGTTTAAAATTATATTTAAGTTTCTTGATTTTTCGAATTCGAGAATAACTTTATAAGGGTTGAAAGCTATATCGAAATAATTTGTATTGAATATGTTCAGCATAGAAAAACATTAAAATAGAAATATATTTTTGTGGCAAAGGCTTAACGTTTGAAATCGCTTACGTGAAAGGAAAAATTATGGTTTACTGGGTGCAAACAAGATCCATTGTAATTTAATGTGTCGATGGTATATAAAGCATACCTTTAGGCTGCGAATCTTTGTACCAGAAAGCATGCTACACTTTATCTCTCTCACTAATACCAGAGTGTTATTATCACTAATTTCGCATGAGCTGGTATAAAGGGAAAGCGTTTGGCATTTTTAGTGATAAGATATGTATAAAAAACAAAAGTAATTAATAAATAACGTACATACTTGTATATACGAGTATTCTTACCGTGGACTATAATCCAACACGCTTGAATTGTATTCAATTTTATTGTTCGAAACTTTTGACATAACAAAATGGAAATGAAAGAGTTAAGCAAAATAGAATAATTTGATATAAACAAATAACTATATTTAAAGAGCCAATAATTATAATAACGTTGAATTGTTAAGTTATTCGTAGAATCGAATTCGCGACAATTATTTGCTGATAACAAAATTTTTTGGTATGCAACAAATGTAGTATTCACTGTGTCCATACATGAATGTAATTATGTCTGGGTATAAATATGAATGAAGAATGGTCAAGTGGCTGGCAAGGTGTCGTTATTGACCACTTCACTGTCGATATACGCTAAATTTAGGCCATGTACACGCACACGTATGTATGCGTATGTAGACTTAAATTTATCAGTAGCAAAATGTATATACTTTATATTTATGCAGTGCAAACACATAGTATTTATTATGCGTTTTTTCGAGCGCACTGATATTTATTGTTATTTATAGTTATTGATAAAATTTTATGTAAACAATTGTTGTCACATTTTTATTGTTGTTGCATATTTATCGATTAATCTTGCACAACGTTCCATTGAGACGATATGAAAGCGTGTTCAAAATGAGTAATAAAGCTAAAATATAACGGTAATGATCAAAACAATTGCACTTACAGGCATTAAGAGAATGGCCGTACAATAAAATTCAGTCCTCTCTTTATTTTTGAACCATAAAACGCCTTACGTAATTGCCGGCAATGTGACAATGTGCTAAGGATTTTCTGATGGTTTTAATTGTGCAATTATGTCAATGAATGAAGACAATCATTCTGCATAATAGAATTTATACCATATATTTGAGATAGTGTATGAAATATAGTATGGCATTGGTAACAAAAAAAAGAGAAAATAAATAAAAATGGTTAACGCCTTCTAGTTCCATATGTGGCCATTTCCACCATTCAGTTAAAGGGGTTTAGTCGGTGAGTTTCTCTAAAACTGCTAAGGCTTGCTTGAAATTCGATATATTTTTCGGCTAATGATTAAAAAAAAAAGATGTTTTTATAATATTTTTTTTCACAAAATGTATAATAATTAAAAAAAAATACTTTTTTTGAGAAGTCACTAAATTAAATGTTTCGTTTTTGCATTTGAGATTGCCGCTTTTGAAATTGCATTAAATTAACCAATTGCACATTCTTCGTAATCAGAAAATATCAGAAAAAAACACTTACTTGTTAGCTTGCAAGTGAATATAACCTCTTAGTCTTATCTCATACTTATTGATCGGTATAAGATATGTATCTAAGCGTTTTAGTAACAAAAATGAAAAAATGGGCCAAATTACCATCGGTTTCAAACGATGAATCATTTCAATTCAAACTCATTATAACCGGTTAAAAAATAATAATTTCACACAGTTTTATCAATATTTATCAACCTTTAGAACACTATCCGGAGCTACCCATTGTAAAACACATATCAAGCAGGTTAATGTATTACCTGCTCAAAAAAGGCACGATACAGTGTTATTAAATATCAAATTCAATTCCTCTGACCAATATGTCTAAATAAAGCTAATCAAACGTATATTCCGTGGCAATTAATTAAATTATTACTCTTTTTCGTTATTTTTCTATAAACAGTTTTTATTGGGCATATTTTCTCAAATTTACATACGATTACGGTAGCCATTTACAGGGTGTTTCAAAATTAACGCAAGATTTATCGAAGCTAAAACACTATTCTGTCCATAGCCGCCACGCTTTCATTATTTTTAAAACCTTGTTTAATAATGAAAAGACGTTGTTCTTCATTAACGCTTCATTTTACTAAGACTAAATTGTCATCCCTGCTTATAGTGAAACCATTTTCTAAAAACTCCCGAAGATTTATTCTAAATCCTCATGTTTTGACAAAGCTATTTGAAACTTTAATAAATAAATTAAGGATATTGATTTCGACTTCAGCCAGATCACTTCAATCCCTTCTCTATTCGGGCGTTCCACTTCCCTTTCTTACCAATAGCTTCGGCAATTGGCACCTGGAAATATTTGTAGTCTCATCACGTGGATATCCCTTCTATAGTGACCGGTTAAAGCCCTTACCTTTAAGGAAGGTTAACCTTATTTAAGGCATGAAACTCTTGCGATTCTTCTGCGGTTAAAAAGAATTTGCTATCGCAAGTAATGACGTAGGCCAAGTGGTCTTCGTAGAAAGCCTTTTGCGAAAAGGCTGTCAGAAATAGTCAAGGCTCAGGCAGAACCTCGCAAAAACCCTTTCAAAGGATGGGAAAGGTAGGTGGAATCAGAGCAGTCAGAACACTCTTAAGCTACTCCTAGACCTAAAAAGAGTTTACAGGAAAGACCTTTCTCGATAGCGAGGAGCATTCAACAATTAATTGAATAAATTTGGGGTTGACTCGAACCTTAAGGATCTTATCTTCAACTTTCTCTGCGATAGAACTATCGTGGAAGAGTGTGGAGATTCTCTCGCCACTTCTCTGGACCTTTGTTGTTAAAGTTATTAAAGACAAGCTGCAAAAGTTTGAAGTAATTGGATGCCGAGTAAATGCCTGCGCGGACGACGTAGCTTTCACAATCGAGGGAAAGTTTCTAATTTCTATTTTTGAGGATTCTGTTGAAGCTATACCTTAAGAATTTGGCACTCTATAAAATATTCTTTTGGATACAATTTAAAAATATTTTTCTGATAATTTTCATTACGCAGCTAACAAGTTTTCGTTATTAAATCGATAAAAGGAATTTCTTCCGCTGAAAGTAGTTGATATTAAAAGTTTTAGTATGAAAATTTATTACATAATTGATTACTTTGCGATATGGCATTTATTCTGCAAGCCTTTCGCTGCAATCACGATAAAAAATCCACGGGGGCCGAAACTGCAAAGAGGCAGATAGCAACATACAAAAATACCAGGTAAATATTTGTTTTTGTTTTTATAGGTATTAAGCCATATTTGTATTTATTAATCAATATTTGTGTCAAAACAAGATGGTCGCAGTTGGTATTTTAGTAGTCTTAGTTGGATTTAAACGTCCACACTACTTTGATATATGCTTATACATATACTTTGCAAGGGGAATTTTGTTCTAAGAAACTTAAAAGAATATTATTATAGAATTATTTCATTAATTAGGTGGCGCTATACAAATTCCTAAATAATATTCATGAGCACACTCAGAAAAAATTTTTCCCAAAACTTATCGATATGCAGCACATTAGCCTTATTCTACGTGAGCTTAGTGAGTAAGGTCCTTGGCATAATGAAAGAATTAAATTAATGTAGTTTTTTTGAAAGTATTTCACTTATTTGCAAGTTCGATAAGGCAGATTATTTATAGTCATAACAAAAGAATGCACTCAAGGAATATCAATATCGCACTCAAAACGATACTAACCTAATTATTATCTTTGTTTATAATGGATACCACATACCATATACCATAAAGACATAAATAGGTACTTGAAAGTTTGAAAAATTCATTGACCTTAACGTTGGTGGGTGGGAAAACCTTAACAATATGACTAAGTGCCGCACAGTAATGAGTGTTTAATTCAATGCCAGTTCCATTATTAAGACACTACGTCTGAAATTCACGATGATTGTAGTAATAACTGGACTAGGCGAGCAAAAGAATATTGGAACGAGCCAAAGCTTCAAAACTTGTAGTTACTGCGGCACAAATTACACCAAATCAGTAATTCTTATAGATAAATAGATTATAGTGACGCATAGACGTAATTGTCGTGGAAACGGGCGAAGCTCCCTAAGATGCGGATTACTTGCATATCTTCTCCGAACCGCAAAAATAAAACGAATCGGTGTCACTGAATCTAATCTCAACCCTAAATCTTAATACGGTGGTGCCTGCGGTTCTATAGGTTAGTTTGTTGGTTACTATCGTAAGCATTAGATCCACCCCTCCCTAAACTATCCGATTTGCGACAACCAAACTACAATGGTAATGTTACCTATAAATAATGCCCGAGGAATGAATAATTATCTTACATAATTATAACCTCAAATTTTCCATCAGCCTTTAAACTTCCTATGGACAAATTCAACCTTGGAGTTCTCCTCCAACTACTGTTAAAGTCACGCACATATGTCTAGATATTTATATATTATATGTAAGTTTTTTACAGGTATTCACCAAATAAATACACGAATAATGTCACAAAGTCAATTATTTTAAGTCAGTAATGCATCGATTTTAGATATGAAATTTTATTCTATGAGTCAGCTGATAAAGCGACATATGTTTTGTTCATTAATAAGTGTATTTATATAAAGGTTATAAAACGCCAAAGTATTATTGTTATGTATCACGTCAAGCGTAGCTATGGAAATTCCTGTATATTGGACCCTACGATCAACCACTTGTCTTAATTGCGATCAATTTAATGTAAGAGGGGAAAAGTAACAAGTGGCAACCAAAATTTTAGTTAAAAATTAGTAAGCAAGGGCTAGGTTCGGGTGCAACGGAACATTTTATACTCTTGCAACTGCCAAGAATCAAAGCCAGAGGAATACTTTAAGATGTAGAACCAATCATTTAGAGTAAAGTCAGCCGGATGGTCGAAAATGCTGATATTAGTTATATAGGGGCTCGGCCAAGTTTTCGCTCAAATTGATTTAGTTTAGGCACAAAGATAGACTGTTATTAGTATTCTGTCTTATTTTCTTTGGGATAACTCACATATTGGCCGACATATATGGTATAATATAGGCTGAAAGTACGAAAATGTTTATATTAATTACATGGCCTTCAGTTCCGTCTTCGCTGCGGCTTGGTGAAGGTCTTTTGAGCTTGGTGAGCAGCCAGAAGTCGCACGGCGCCAGAATTACGATGGCAGTATGGGATGGTGCATTATCGTGGTTTAAAAACCAAGAATTGTCTTTCCACAATTCCGACCTGTTTAGGCGGATAGCGTTAGGCAAACGACGCATAACGTTCAAATAATATTCTTTGTTGACTAATTGACCGGTTGGAAGGAATTCATAATGCACAACACCACAATAATCGAAGAAAACAGTCAACATGTCCTTGATTTTTGAGCGACTTTGGCGCGATTTTTTTGGTCTCGGCTCTCTTTTGGCACGATATTCGCTCGATTGATCGGTTGTTTCGGAGTCGTAAGTATAGATCCAAGTCTCATCGCCAGTTATAATGCATTTCTTGACACCCTCGTAGTCGAAAAGCATCATTTCACACACTTCAACGCGACGCCTTTTTTCCAAAAAATTCAATGTTTTCGGTACCAGTCGAGATTTGACGCGCTTGGGGCCCAAAACATCCTTCAAAACTGTATTGGCTGAGCCTTTCGATGTGCCAACTTCATCAGCAAGGTCTCTAATTGTTAATCGACGGGTTTTCAACACCATATTTTTAGACATAGTTTTTAGACATAGCCTCATCATCAAAGGCTTTCTGTACCAACCTCAACGTATCCGCAGCAGAAAATTGATTCCGTAAGCAAAATTTAATGCAAATTTTTTGCTTAACAAATTTCGACATCGCAAAAAACGAAAAACTCACTTTTAGCAGCTCACAAAACGACACGTATCTCAAACACTAATGAATATTTTGACATGAAATTTGACAGAAATGTGACTGACAGTACTACCAATCCAAAAAAAAAAAAAATCTCCAAATCTCTCGACGTGCGCAGTTTAAATTCAGATGTTTTTTGGGCACTGTAGTATATAGGGGCTAAAGGAAGTATTGATCCCATTCAACCCATTTGTAGCAGACACACATCAGCGAAAGATTATCTCTGAATTTCAATCATAAATCTGACACATTGACCAATTTTTCGGTAAAAAATCAACTATTGTTACTGGTGTGCAAATATTCGGTTCCTAAGGGCTTGAACAGTTTCTCTAAGATTTGGACAATTTTTGTCCTTAAGGTGGCATACTCTAACGGCATTATTCGTACAAAGTCTTATCCCGTTATATTAATTGATTCTTGATTTGTACACTCGAAAGAAAAGAATCAGACGGAATTTAAAAATATGTTAAATGGGAAGTAGGCGGGGTTGTAATCCGATTTTGCCCTTTTCCCTTTTCACACTGTAACATAGAAATATCACATTACCAAATTTGGTTGAAGCAGGAGAGAACAAAGGATTAATTTTTCATATATCTCCACTATTTTTAATTAATTTCCGCAGCCTGAACGCCTGTGTAAAACGTCATCGCTCTGAGAACTAGAGTCTGAGAATTAGAGAATTGAGCTTCCGTTATGAAATCAAAGCCAAATCGGTTCCAACATATTAGATTTCTCTTCTAAGCGCTAAATATAATGTGGACTAGTGTGCTATAGTCTATAGCTAGAGTTTTATTAGTCCAAATTGAACGAGAATTTATAATATTTCTTTGTGGCAATAAAGATCACGACACTCTTCTACATTACCTACCATAAATATAAAATGCTTAACAAACAAAATAAAATTCTTATTTTTTTTACAGCTTTATCGATTCGCGGAAATAATAATATTCTTAGTTATCTTTATAAGATTTGAATTGTTGATTGATTAAACTTTGTGGCTAAATGGTTTCAATTTATTACTTTTAAAGTAAAATTTTCTAGTAATTGTTGTTATCTTTTTTTCTTGGAAATGTCATTGTTTGATTAGTGTAATAATAATACTTATAAAATTTTATCAAAATGATCAACTTTGAGGAAAATATTACTTTCTTCCTGTATTTTATGGAAAATCACAAATTAATATTAGACCGTTTCTAGACAGTTACCTTAAAATACAAAATTCCTCATTTTGACATTTGACAACTGACACTAACTGATGACACTTGACAACGTCAGTTTGAAGCTCATGTAAAGCTTAACATAAGTTGAGCTGTGAGAATATTAAGAAAAAATTAGTATATTATATACTTTTATGGTTCCCACTTGTACGTAGGCCGTCCCCACTATTACTCATTATTTAACTCAAGCACTAGCGATAGTCGAAAAAAACAAAAGCTTTTTCTAATTACCACAGCTTGTGTATAAATAACTCTAGTGGGTATTAAACAACTTCCGTTAATTTACTTTGAACAATCTTAAGTGTAAATACTTATCTTGAATTATTGTTGAAAGGCATTTGTTGTTGTATCAATTCAGGGATCTCTCTAAGGTCTATGACTTAATTACTCTAAATATTGATAAGTGTTATTATATTATTAATCAGATCTTATTTACATTTACTTCTAAAATATAAATGAGTAACTTTTGATTGCAGGCTGCTTACCTCGCAACGTTACAAATAACCAAAATACGTGCGGGATGGGATCGATACCGAGAGCTGAAGTGAGAAGCGAGACGCATTTGCAGACAGAAAAAAAGAGAGGCCGAAATACGTGAATACGAATAGCTTGACAAGATGGCCGACAGGGGTAATGCTAGTTAATTCTACGAAAAGATGCGGCGACTAACAGAAAGTTTCAAGACCGGAGCATATTCCTGTAGAACCCATAGAGGTGATCCAGTGACTGAAATGACTGAAATTATGGAGGGAACTTTTCTTCAAACTGCTGAATGGCAATGAAAGCTTAAGACCAGGAAATCGTGAAGCCGATTCCCCAAACAATGACGATGGAGCGGACGTTCCATTGCCCGACCATGAAGAATTCCGCAGGCAATTACCCGTCTGAAGAACAACAAAGCGGCGAGGGTCGATGGATTGCCGACCGAGCTATTCAATTACGGTGGCGAAGAACTGTTAAAGAGCATGCATTAGCTTCTTTTTAGAATATGGTTGGACGAAAGTGTGCTCTGCCCAATCCACAGAAAGGGGAAAGCAATTGAGAAGTAAAGTTCTCTTTAGACGAACAAACACCAAACTCTACAAGACAACCTTTAGTATGCGAGTCCGCGCTACGAGATTTCGAAAGGTTCTGCGGAAGATTTATCATCATGAAAATTTTAAATTTATTCGATTATATCTTTGTATACTATTTGGCCAAGTTTCTACTTCCAAATTTTGGCCCTGAAAGTCTACCATAAATGCTCCGAGAGGCTTTATCACGCCAGAAACCCGTTCCTACGACATTCGGGTTTACGTAAACGGATCGAATCCGGATTTGGAGATGAACTGTCAACTCGGCAGAATTCTGTCGCTACAACAACAACAACATCATGCCAGAAAACACGTGGAGATTCAAAACAGACAAACAGTTCAGGAGCTTTTACATCAATTTTCGTTACAACCGGGTTTTGAACCCACAAACCACCGTCCACTTGACTAATTGTCACGAACTCAGTACACGCAGCTGCGACACCACTGTTACTCATGTGTTTTCTTTTATGAAAACCAATTCTAGAAATATTATTACATGTTGACATCCAATATTTTAAAGTAATATCTTTGCTTGCACTAACTACACACATAATTATTTGTAAATAGGTAGATAAGAAAAAGCTGCTTCCGCTTACAGAAAATTCTTATCAATTGAAAGAGTACGTGTATCTAAGTAAAAAAAAAATGTTAAACGCATAGGTTGAAATAAATTTTTGTTTTTGTTGTATTTGAAAAATTACGACTTATAAAATCGGCACTTACAAGTAAAACAAAGAGTCAGCAAAGGTTATAAAATGTCGATGAGCACTCGAATCTAATAATAAGGCGAATATTAAAAGAAAAACCGGGAATCACAAGGCAAGTATTAACAAATATTTACCTAAGTATGTGCGTAGGACGCGACCTTCACATTAAGAACTTCATACAAATAAAATTTTAGCTTATCTTCATATAAAATACTTATCGGTTTAGAATTTCTTTGGAAACTATTTTCTACAAATTATTTAAAGGAGAATGCATTTTTACTGCTTTACAGATTCCAGCCAGGTATTTGCACACGAAAGGGATTTTTGTAGGGTAAACAATGGCAAAGACTAAAACAATTATTCAACTGTTATCAACAAAAAATCCCAATTGTCTATTTGTCTTGCTGCTGTTGCTACTCAGTTGAGCGAGAGAAGGAAGCGTGCAGTTGGCCAGTCATTCCCAAAATAGAATCACAGTTTCCGGATTCACAAAGATCAATGCTGTTGTTGTAGTAACTACTCAAGGTATTTTTTGTTTAAGGGACATCGTGGAGTTTATGCAATTTCTAGCTCATAAGAATTTAAGTATAGTGGATCGAAAAAAGTGATTTTTATTGATTAATTATTATAAGGCGTTTATATATTGTATAAACTTGCATGGGTGAAAGTTTAGCTAGCCACAGCCTCTCCTTCAGTTAGTGTCCTATATATAACGACATTTTGTGAAGAAACAAAACAACTAAGGTCGTCATTTTATCTCAAAAAACCACTTAGGGCCCCAGAAGTAAGATGAAATACTAATAACGGGTGATCCAAGTAGCAGGCTGAGGATGTACACGAAGACCGTGGAAAGTCGCTTCGGAGACGTCCGCAGCAACTTGAACTGAACTATTTTACGTCGAGATCTTAAATTGAAAGCGTAGAAAATACAGCTTGTGCAAGAGCTGAAGCGGCGCGTCCTCTATGGACGCTTGAAAAGAAAATCCGATGTTTCTCTGATTCAATAGGTATGTAAACAGCAAAATTGTCGCATATGGTACGAAGGACAACCTGGAGATTTGGTGTTATTTAAGGGCCGTTGGGCTCATCGGTCCATATTTCTTCAAAAATGGGGCCATGATAACCGAGCTCGTGATCTCGGCGACATTTGGTTTCAACAAGACGGCGCTACTTCCCACACATCGCATCAATCAATGTATTTATTGAGCGAACTCTTTGGTGAGCAAATAATTTCACATTTTGGGCTATTCGATTGACCACCAAGATCGTGTGACCGTTAGATTTTTTTCTGTGAGGATATGTAAAGTTTAAATCTATGCGAGCCATCCCACTTTGATTCAGTCGAAATATTCGAACGAGTCATAGAAAATGGATGGACCATCTGTGACGTAGCCAATGCCAATATGTGAAAGAGATAATCTTCAAAAAATAAATGCCAAATAATATTCTTCTGAATGATAATAAATATTCCCCAATAAATTTGAAGTTTCTTTATTTTTTCTTTGAAAAAGTAGGGAACCTCCAAATAAATCATCCTTTAATTTATCTTCCGTCGAATGACAAATAGGTTTGCTTCAAAATACATGGTCAAATGTTATAAAATGATGTCTCAAGGGAATGAAAAGGGAAGGAAAATTATAACTAAAGTTTCAATTCTAGTTGAGCTCTAGTCTTTATAATGACCGTATCTAATGTAAAGTGCAGAAGGGTGACCGGTATTCCAAATCTACAAGTATTATATTCTTTATATGTACTTAAACACTTCGCAACTAACCGTTTTCGCTGCACAAGCTATACCTGAGAGTGGGAGCAAAAGCAAACGGGTAGCAACCCTACGATGAAGTCTTCGAAGAAAGCCTTCAGTTGAAATTTCAAAATAATTTTTGATAAGAATTGACTGCTTGCTTGTTCACTTAAAGATGCAAAGATTTCATATTTCAATATGCGAGCTAAGGAGGATGGAGTCATGTGTAGAAGTCACGCAAATGAGGAAAGTTCTCTGATTGCCATTCAGTTGGGATTGACCAGAAACGGTTCTTTTACATATCGCTGAAGCAGCTCAAGACTTCTGGTCTTAGACCAAGTATCCTTTGGGTAGCCAAAGAAAATCCATTTGAAAGCAAGTTAAAGTGAGAAGGCGAACGCCAGTAAAGACCATACCATAGTTGACGCAGTAAAGCTTAGAAAAGCTAAGTCAAATTTATGTAAGTGCTGCCAAATAACAACAAAAGTGTTTAAACAACAACAATTCACTGGCAACTTAATATCATGACTTTCTCAATAAAACAATTGAAATTTCGTGATAGAAGGAAGAAAACAAGCTTCATAACACTCTAAAATTGTTATTTACTTTGAAATTTCTTTAAAAAAGGAAGTACTTACTTACAACTACTCGGAAATGGCTATCAAAAGCACATTAATTAATATTTATAGGGTAAAAACCGAACTCAAGTGCCACATATAAATACAGACACACAAACATGGACACGTTTTGGTGTGTGTAAAGGTGCAAACTTTACAATTAAACTGATTGAAGTGCAGTTTATTTTATTGCGAGTGTTTCCACAATAATCGTTAAGCTAAGTTATATATTAAATAGTTTATTACTAAGCGTTGCAGCTCTCCAAAGAAACTAAATCCACACAAAAAGCTAAAAAACACAACAGAACAGGAAGAAGGGGGAAAAATCACATCGGCTCTTTGTTTTTATTATTGTCGTTCCATAATTTAGCAATCAGCCGGCTTATCTAGTTATCGACAATATTGAAAAAGCGCACATGCACACATATACATAGGTATGACATATACATTTGAATATAAATTTCGAAAAGGCGTATAATGCATATGTGTAGGTATGTGTGTGGGCGTTTTGAACGCTTACAAACACAATAACTTTTTCATAGGAAAACCGTATGTATGTATGTATATTCATTTACATATTTCCACACACCTATCAATTCCAAAAACAAAATTTTGCCAAGCATAATGTTAGCCATTTTCGCGTATCTCAACACACCCACACAAAGTGTTGTACGCATTTTTTCATATACAACACATATGCACCAATACAACTGGAAAAGTATGTATTAAATTATTTATTATATAGATATGCCGATTTTTTTTCCACATTTGCACCCACTTGCATTAAAACAGTTTGAACAGATAACGGGCCATGGGCACAAGCAAGGTTATCAAGGGTGTGGTGGAAGTTTCTTAACGCTCCGATAAAAGCCATGTTAACATAATGTACAATAGGTAGTCGTTGCGGCAAACTCAGACGAATCTGATCTCATTGATCTAACGGTGGTGGTGACGGCGAAAACACGAAAAACTAGAACGTCCACCCGCGCGCAAATAATTCGCAGTGCAATAAGAAAGCAAAACCTTATATAAATTTAATATAAAAAAAAAACTTTATTAAAAAAATATAAAAATAAAAAATTTTGTGAAAGGATATTTGGAGTTCGCGGGATTGCAGATTTTAATAAGAAATACCTACAGACCGCACAATATTCAAAATGAAATTTCTAACAGTGTTCGTGCTGCTGGCAGCCATTGTTGCAGGTGAGCGCAAAACGGATGTGGAAAAAATAAAAATTTTGATGGAAGTTTTATTGGGAAGAAAATTAAGTTTGCAGTTAATAAAAAAAATATAATACAATAACAAATACGGATTTTGGCTAACAATTTATATATTTAATTAATTGTAATTGATATCGAGAAATGTCTTTCAAACGTGTAATAAATAAAACATAATTGATAAATAAAAAATAAAATTTAAAGAAAATATAAAATGAAAAAAATAAAATATTACAAATTCATATAAAATTTTCTTCGAAAGAAAATAAAATAAAATATCAATAATTCACATAAAAAAAAACAATAAAAAAAGATAAAAAATAAAATTTTAAGAAAATGAAAAAAATATTATAAATGTGTACAAAATTTTCTTTGAGAGAAAATGCAATAAATTATCAATAATTCATAAATAAAAAAAAACTATAAAAAATAGAATTTAAAAAAATATTTTAAATGTATATAAAATTTTCTTTGATAAAAAATTTAATAAAATATTAATAATTCACATATATAAAAACTAAAAAAAATTATTATAAATTTATATATAATTTTTTCGAAAGAAAATGTAATAAAATATCAATGATTTATTTAAAATTTGGTATAACAAAAAATGCGAAAATAAAAAGTAACTGATGAAATAAAAGGAAACCAAAAAAATTTTAAATAAATGCAAAGAGGTTTTAAAGTAAAAATTTAATAAAAGTAAGAAATAAAAAAAGGATAATAGCAAAATGAAGTCAAACATACAAAAAATAAAGAATAATATTATAAAAATAGGAAATTAAATATGTATATTTATCAAACTAAAAAGACTTTTAAATTAAAAAAATTTTGAAAACAAAAAAATATTATTTTATTATAAAAGGAAATATAATTGAATGGTAATAAAAAATATCGAGGAAAATAAAAAAATGTATATGTGATAAAATATTATTATATTAAATTAAATGACACAAAGTAAAAGGAACAAAATATAAAATAAAAATATGGTTTTCAAACTAATTTTAAAGTAAACAAACTCTTTGAAAATTAAATAAAAAGATTTAATTTTATTAAGAAAGGAAATAAACTCTAATAAAATTAAAATAATGTAGGGAAAAATTGAAAAAAAATTAATTAAATATGATAAAATAATATTATATTAAATAAATGGCACAAAATAAAACGAAATGCAACAATAACAAGAAATAACGGTTGCGCCGAAGCTATAATACCCTTCACAAATAAAAAAAAAACCTTTACAAGAACTTCGTATGTCTTCGTTTGTATGAGAGCTAATTTCTATAATCCTCCGATCTGAATAATTTCTTCGGAGACTACAGCGTTGCCTAGGAAAATAAGCTATGCCAAATTTCTGATGAATATCTCATCAAATGAAAAAGTTTTCCATATAAGTACTTGATTCCGATCCTACAGTTTTTATGACAACTATATAATTTTTTTTTCGAAATTTCACCGTTGCCTAGGAATATAACCTATGCCAAATTTTATGAAGATATCTCGTCAAATGAAAAAGCCTTCCTCAAGATCACTTCATTCCTCATTCTCATTTAGATTGTATGGCGGCCATATGCTATAGTGATCCGATATCGGCCGTTGCGACAAATTAACAGTTTCTTCGTGAGAAAAGAACGGATACAAAACTTCAGTTCGATATCTCAAAAACTGACAAATTAGTTCGTACATATGACATGACTAATTCGACTCAAACTCGTCACACTGATAAATTATATACACATTTTACCCATGTTTTCTTTTGGATGTTAAAAACATTGTGGCAAACTTAATATATGCTGTTCATGGTATAAAAATTACTTGCACACTTAAAACCTTCCTCTATTATATAAAGTTGAGGCCACTGACACCGAATTTCGGTAGCAAATTTCAATCATTTCGACTCATTGTTGGATCGTACATCTTTTCATGATGAAATGGCAAACCTTACCGAAGAGAAAGGTCAAAAGGGCGATTTGTAGCGTCGTTTGCTGTCCTTATCGGTGCTCCTTTGTAGTTCCCTATTGAAAAACCCGACATATATAGTATAAGCTATATGGAAATACTATATGTTTTTATAATTTTAATAATTTATAAACAGTTTCCCAAATTAATATATATAGAAAATTTAAGTAAAAAATACAACAATTTTAGTTTAATACTTAGAAAATAATTAAAAATTCCAAAAACGTTAACAATGAATTTTTTTTTTTTCAAAAAGTAGCTTATTTTTTCAATTTTTTAATAACCTACACAAATTTTTTATATGTAGATTAAAATGATTATCATTTAATCTAAAAGACAATGCGCGAAATTTGGATGCAAATTTTTCCATATAAGGATATATTTTATGTACAACAAAAATTGAAACAAAAGTTATCAATAAATCTGTTACACAATTCGATCGATAACATGACGTCAAACGAATTTGATGGGTTGTTGTTCGCTGTCATAACTGGGAGTAGCATGGAAAATTATTGAGCGAAAGCGAAGCGCGCCTTTTTTTGCTTTTTGTTAAAAGAAAGAACAAACATTTGTAAAAGAGTAAAGGCTTTTATCGAAAATATCGGAAAAATTTATAATTTTGTAACTTTAATGTGCTTCTCATGCTGGCTACCAAAAGGCTATGCTGGCCTTGCTGCCGCACCGAGTTCCTCATAGCGAATACCAATATACACTTCGTACATAAGTCTATGTATATAGAAACATAAATAACTAACTAACATATAGTATGCATGTGCATATATGTATGTGTCTGCATATGTCTATATAATATCTAAAAACATAACAATTATCGCATTTTCCATATTGACTTGATCGATCTACTCGTGTTGCTCATATCAGGCGAAGTCACATTCAAAAATTTTATACATATACATATTTGTTACACATACATACGTATATACGTTTGTACCCTACATACCCTACTGAGAGTTCAACTGGTAAGATATTTCAATTTCATACAATCAGGCTCACGCACATGTTTATTCATGTTTGGCTGATTCAAATAGTGTTTTCTCAAACTGCTTGTCAAACTCATCTGTGGGCGTGGTCGTAGCGGAATCGCAGAAAACTGCAAAGCCGTTGAACTCGCAAGAGAGGCCACAGGTGTCTCAATTACATCGAATTGAGAACGAATTGAGCCTCCGTTGTACTCTTGTGCTTTAGCGTTGAACCCATAAATTTCGCGTGAACTTAGCAGGCACTGGTCAACAAGGTTAAAATATCTCAGCAGTCATAATTTCGGCGCACATGGTGAAATAGTCGCCTCAAAAATTTTGTAGCAAGCTCAAAATGTTTTGTGAATTTTTGAGAGCTTTTTCCATTAATATTTTAAGAGTAGGATAATGAACCAGCATTCTCCCCTATCCAAGTGGGATCTATTTCTAGATCGACAATTTAACCTAATCTAACCTAACCTAAATATTAACACACAATTATTAATTAACTTTTTTTATGGCGGATCCTGACGATAGTACTGTTTCTATTGTAGAGCCAACTGAGATTGCGGCAGCTGTTGATGATGCAAGTACTTCTGCTTCTAGTAATCCGACCACTATTGCTTCTAGCGATCCAAATACCGTTACTGAGGAATCAACCACTATTGCTACTGATGAAAGCACATCAACATCTGCTCCTACTACGTCTGCTGTGGAGCCTACCACTGTCAATACTGGTGAAACAACCGCGGTTTCTACCAGTGAGGCAACCACTGTTACTGAGGAATCAACCACTGTTGCTACTGATGAAACCACATCAACATCTGCTCCTACTACGTCTACTGTGGAGCCTACCACTGTCAATACTGATGAAACAACCTCGTCGGTTACAAGCGAAACCTCCTCTACTACTCCTAGTAACACCACAACGGTTGCTCCGAGCGAAACCACGCCCAACACTGATGAAACAACGGATGCAACAACAAATAGTACGGCCGCCTCAACTGCAACTCCAAATACCACCCCCGTACAGAATGGAAGTACAAATGCACCATCTACAGAAGCGCCACCTGGTGAGTATCTCCACATACTTTTTTCAATTTAATTCGAAATTTTTGGATAAAAGTTAATTAAAAGGAACTTAAGAAATCGTATTTTATGTCAAAAGCTTACCTAATTTACAAAATTATTACTTTCTTGTTTAATTTTTTAAAACCATATTATATAGTCGTTTTTAAGTGAAAAGAAAATGAAGAAAACGTTTCACACCATATCTGAAATAGAGCTTCAAATACTAAACGTCATAGCGCCATCTACAAAAATATAACCCCTGTTTCTCGTCAGGGCGCTTCACAACAGTTATGTCACTTACATCGCTGACTCACTTTGATCTACCACCCAATTACTTCTCACCTTGGGTTAGGAAAGACACTGATCTATTTATTGGAACATACAAACACTCTGGAATGAAGAAGCTTCATATGAAGTAGAGCCGTTTGTGGGCACGAACCCTTCACACAGGCACCTCTTTTAAGAGAGAAAGTGCTTCGTTTGAAACGAAAAATGCATTCTAAGCGTAACCAATTTCGCCTTCTTTAACTGCTACAATTTTTAACTTTTAACTTAATTAAATATCAATCAATATTTTTCAAAAATGAAATTATTTTCTTCCAGCTAATACGCTGCAATGTTATGCATGTGAGGGCGACGATTGTGATGAAAAAACTGTGATCAACTGTCCAGATGATAGCAGAGCTTACGATGTCGAGGAAATAAACAAGAGTTTGTCGGCGAATGCAGCGGAAATTCTTCTCCAGAATTATCGCTCAGTTGCGCGATTAGAACTCGCCGATGTGAAGGGTTATGCTTGCTACAGGGTGCAGATTACAGGTAATGGAAAACACATTTTTAAGTTTTTATTTTAATTGGCTAAAACTAACGGTTTCTACTGCTCTACTTCTTCTTCTACTGCAGACAATGATGACAAGACATTGAAACTTGGTTGTATTGCCATACCCTATGGCCAAAGCGCCTGTGAGGCTGTGCGAAACGAACTGAATATAACGGCAACAGATGATAGTGACGAGTGTTTGGCGTGTCAAACTGACTTATGCAACGGTAGTGCAATAGCAAAATTATCTGTGGCGGTACTTTTGTCCGTATTGCTGGCAAAGTTTCTATTTTAAGTGATCAGTAAAACAAATACTTTCTACTTATTTATGTATTTAGTTTAATTTTATATTCAATGTATATTTGTACACATGTATGTAGATATAATATTTGTAAGTTTTATAACTTAAAAAAAAAACAACAACAACGCTAAACTAAATTATCACCAATTGGGGATGCATGAGTGAAAAATATGATTTCTTGTAAATAACAGTATTTAATAAATAAAAAGAAACTGAATTTGAAATTTGGCATTGTATTTCTGCATGAAAAAGCTTCGAGAGCTTTCTAAGCTTTCAAAGAATATACATACATGGAAATGAAACCGTCAACAGTTAGGGCTTTGCCTTGCTGTACTACAATTTCATAAGGAAGAGGATAGAAATGGAATCCTACTTTTGGAGACAATCAAAGGAACTTAATCTAGCGCCGCTACTAAATTAAACACAGTCATAGTAGTCTTCAAAGTGCTCACAGACACTGTATAGTATGCAAGATTCTACTTCATAGCACATGTTGTTGGATAGACGCCTTTTTGACTTGACATTTTGTACAATACCCGAACGAAAGGCTCTACATTCCAAGCAGCAGCGATTAAAGACCGAGTTACCACTAAGCACCACACTTTAGAGGCTGGATCTAATACATAATCAAACTAATTAAATTTTAACGGTATATGACACTATGAATTTATGGAAAATTTTTGAACTAGAATAGTTTCTATTGACGTAATGAACTGGCTGATCAGCTCGCCCGCTCCGCAACACCCACTAACATGGTAGGACATGAAGAAGGAGTAGGCAGAGAGAAACATTAGCAACAATTCCAAGGCGTACGCCATGCCAAGTTGCTAATGGGGGGTTATAACCTCAGCAGGTTTATATATGTAATCAATCTCCCTAAGGACAAACTCAGGCTAGTTGTCGCATTCTACACTGGCCATTGTAAGCTGAGGAAGCACTTATAACACAGCAGTCTGCAGACGCAGGATAAAAGTCCTAGCATATTTGTGATTTGGCAGAGGGCACAATGAGGTGACGTGGACATGGCTACGAACTAGATATACAAGGTCTGTCGCAAAAGAAACAGGACTGTTAAAAAAAAACAATAAAAAATTAATATTTTTCAAAAGTTATATTTTTTTGTTCAAAGTAGTTTCCTTGTGCTTCGATACAGCGTGTAACCCGGTCAATTAGCATTTCAAATGAGTGTTTAAGGTCATTTGAGTGTTTAAGATCATGAGAATATCGGTCGTCGCCTTTTGGATAGCTGAAATGTCCTGAAACCAGTGTCCTTTCATGGGCAAATGAAGTTTTCCAAGTAGGTAAAAATCACAGGGTGCAAGACCAGGTGAGTAGGGTGAGTGATTAATGGTTAATATGGAGTTTTTTGTTAAAAAAATCAGTGACGAGCGTCGACCGATGACACGGCGCATTATCGTGCAACAGGCGTCAGGACCCTGCCTCACGGGATTATGGTCGAGCACGACGCATGCGTGACAAAAGACGCTTCATAACATCAAGGTAAAACACAGCATTAATCGTTTCGAACTCTCGGTGTACAATACCCTCGGAATCGTAAAAACAAATCAGCATTGTCTTTATTTTTGACTTCTGAAGACGACCACCAATAGGTGGCGCCACCAGAAACAGTTATATTTAAAAAGTTCTGTTTCTTTTGCGTTGTATTTATGTTATTGTATTATATGTAATATATCCACGAATATAAACCTGGCGAGCCCCTAAAAGAATATGTAGCATTTTTCATTTTGTTTTTTTTTCGGGGAATGTTGCGAAAAATATCTTCAGCATCCAGGTCCCGTTTTTTCTTTATCCATATTATATAGATATTTCCGGATAACATCTGTATAGTATAAAATACCACGTCACCATGTGTCCCGCTGAACCACTATTTTATGTTGCTGATTAGCCTAGTCGTCCATCTACCGTGACGAACCTGTGCCCAACGAGCTTTTCATTGTTCCAAGGTGCCTTTCTTTATTTCCACTTTTGTGGTGCTGACATTTGTAGCTTGTTTCTTCTGCGTCCACATTACATCTTTGGTTCAAATGCTAGTATATTTGATATGTAATGTATACTTCATAAACTAAAATAATAGTTTGCATTAACATTTAATTTAATAATCTTCATGCCATTACCCACTCTGATCACCCAAAGCATGCAAAATTTTTTGGCACACAGCACACCCTGTGTCTAGTATAACAGTGTATACCTAATTTGTATAACACAGTACAGTGTTGGTAATAAAAACTGCGCCCAAATGCAAATATATGTAAAAAAATATTAGTAAACTAAATTGAAATTTACAAGCCACTTCCATTGGCAATCGTTTTCCACAACTATACCAAGCAATATCTAATGATAACGCAAGCGTTGTTCGATAAGATTGCGCCGACCTGCTGAATATTGAAATTTTAACTGAAATGTTCAGTAGCCGTATAGCGGTATAAGTGAACGGTAGTGTCCGAAAATAAAGTGAAAATTACATTAAGTGTTTAGAAACGAGTTCTACTGCTAGCAATTAAAGTAGTGTTAGCATAATATTGTCAAACATACAACAAAGCAGTGTCTTCAATATGATGTGGCACAACAATAAATTGTTTATAACTATCTTTGCCGTTACACTGCTGCTTGGCTACGTAGCTGCACAAGGTGATAAGAGATAAAGTACAGTAGTGCCTGGTTAAGTGAAATTAAAAAAATATTAATAATAAATAACAATTACTATTGTAATCACCAAAATATAGCAATAATTAAGGAAAATTAAAAAAAAATTTTTTTTTCAAAATATTTTTCGTTAATTAGATATTACTTGCTATAGTTGCTACGACGCGGAAAGCTGCTTGAAAAACTTAGAGGCCACTGATATAAACACATGTACGGCGAAAACTTGCTACACACAAATTAACGGTATGTATTGATGCACATAAATGTAATTTCACGAAAGTAACTAGTCTTAAAAGCAAAAGCACAGTATTGCTTTTGGCGATTCAACTTGATAAGCAATTACAATAATTTATAATAATAATTAAAATTATATTGTTTTGGGTTAAAATTTTTACGCAATTACATACACTAAAGCTGAACCAGACGCTCA
Organism: Bactrocera zonata; assembly: GCA_037783105.1. Lineage (NCBI taxonomy): Eukaryota > Metazoa > Arthropoda > Insecta > Diptera > Tephritidae > Bactrocera > Bactrocera zonata. The sequence continues at coordinate 72,179 of JBAWJQ010002159.1, forward strand.
TTGCGTGTGCATGTGTGTAGTATGTAAAAAATATTGGCTACAATTGAACAGCTATTGGCTTATCTGACTAAATGAACTGACATGAAAATAGTCTAATAAATATATATTCTATGAAAATGTATATTTTGCGATAAAACTTATCGAAACACATGTACGTGTACAGTAAGACCTGCGAAAAAATTACCTTTTAGCAGAAAATGCTTTGAAATTATTGATTAATGAGTTTCCTCGTCTACATTATTTGCAAAGAACATACAAACCAACTTAACTTAATTCAGGTTTCTTTTAGCGAAAGTTTTCAATAAATAAACAAAAAAAAAATCGAAATAAGCTTACAATGTAATTAAAAAATATTAAAAAAAAATTCAAAATATATTAATAAATTATTTCTCAATTTCCAAAAAACTCGATACCATAACACTTGAGTTCATTGTTTCAGGGCTATACTTTTATAAAGACACCACATTTCACAATGCATTTTACTGTTTTTTATGAGCTATCAGACAAGCCCTATAACCGCATTATTGTGAAATTACATACAAGCATACATATGTACTGCATGAACAGGTATTTTTTCCAGGTAATCAAGCCAATAATGAATGATAGATTAACTTAATTTATGTATTTATTGCAAATGGCAGGTGGTTTTTACTTATCAAACAAAGGCATAAAATGCCTCAACAACATGGCAAATTGACTTAGTTTGGTATTAATAAAAAGTCCAAAGTATCGAAAAATTGATTATTGAAGCAAATTTCGAAAGTATCTCGCAAATTAAGTTGAATAGGTCAGGGAACCAACTAAAAAGCAGCTTTGGATAAAAATAATATTTGTATAAGTGTAAAAAGCGTTCAATCAATGTTCAAATACACGTGTAAATACATACATATTTACTGCACATACATAGTTGCGAACTTAAATGAATCACTCACTTTGTTATCTTCCATGGACTCTTATGATTATTACATGCCAATTGTGTTTGTCGTAGCCTCAACAACTGTTTACTCTTTATCGAGGTTAGCAGCGGCAACAAGCACCTGTGACTTTCTATAATGTAAAGGTTTATAGTGTTTACAATATACATATATGAATATGTACATGGATATCAATATTTATTTTAATATGTTGGGGTATTTTTTATGAAATAAATAAAACTTATTAACCAATGAGGCTCTTACCTGACAATTAAGATTAATTCAAACAATTTTGAGTAGCAGCGGCAGTGCTGATCTCGCTGTTTGTACCCTGAAAGGCGTATATCTTCTAAAGTACATATGTATATGTATATAACATAAAAGACAAGAATGTCGAACAGTACTCAAATTTATGAATTCTTACTTAATTTAATTCTCAAAAATTGCCAAATCCTTATTACTTACATTAAAATTATTAAAGGCAGAGCATTTTTTGTTCAAATATAACATAAAATAATTATTTCAAAGATGTCATTATATAAATCTTGGGTAATAACAGCACTGCAATTGATTAATATTGCTGACTTCGTTAAAATGCACCTATCATCATTGGGAGTATAATATTGTAAAATTTTTAATCCTCTAATAAACATTTCGTTAACAATAAAATGCATAAAATATGATTTTGCAATATATTACACTCATGCAACACATTTTTTCGCTTAACATCAAATAAATCGCATGAAAGCTAACATAAGTAACGGAGCCGTGCTGTCACTATTGCCAGCGCACACACAACTGCAATATGCATATTTATAAGCAAAAATCAACGCAGCAAATGCGCTGGCATATTTACATACAAATTAATAAAACATTATTATATATAACAAATAACTTACCTCAATTGTGTTTAATATGTGTAGAAACGGAATATGTTGTCGTAAACATATAATATTTACAAATACCCAAAGAAACTCACACTTGGCCGGCACTCCGACTTGCAGCGGCCACTTTTTCATAACACAAAATAAACCGTATATTTGCACTGCCGGAGCACATTTTTCACTTTTTTTCTATAGCAAATACATAAAACTAACAAACTATTAACAACAATTAACAGAAATAAACTTTTTTAGTTAAAAATTTACATTTTTCACTAGGAGCTTCTGACAACGCAAATTACTTTAGCACAAGATGAAACGGAAACTGACAGCAAGCTAAGGAAATGGCGGTCAAATCTGGCTGTGCACAGAGTTGCATTTTTTTATTGCGATATATTTTCTTTACAATTTCATTATTTTATTGAATTAAAAGTGCAGATTTTATTTTAATTTTACTCTTTTTTAATTAATTATTCATTATATTCACAAAATATATACACTCGATTGTTTTTTATTAGTTTTTAGTAAATTGCCTTACCAGCCGCAAGAAATTCTTATACATATTTAGCAGCCAGTGTAAGCCAAAATGTCTACCATATGACTACAGTACAGGATAAATATAACCAACAAAAGTAACAATGTTTTCATTCGTATGTCCTTTTCATTTACATTTTTTATGAAATACAAATGGGTTAATAAAAATTATTAATTAAAAAGTATATAAGATTACATTAAATAACGACATTGTGCATATAACTTGCAAGCAAAAGGATATATGTCGCTTTGAAAGCGTTGAAGTGTGCCAGCCAGCACTGTTTACCTTGCTAGTCAAACTGTTTAGAACTCATGTACTCGCTGCTATTTCATTATGGAAATACAGTATGAATGGAACGGATGTATTTTTAAATTTATTTCAAAGTTAAATAACTATAACTAACATTAAAGACAATTGCATTAAACCTGTAAGTTATTTAAAGTTTAAAATTACCAAGGCAATTAAAAAAGTATGCATGTTATGAATCGATAATAGCTATAAATCGATGATTTCATAATTTTGCAGAGTAGAGTTGAATTTATTATACCTGCCAAGTTATGCACTTGTATGTATGCTTATATGTAAAATTGTAGGCATTTCATACAAACAGCTGATATTGCAAATTCATAAAATAAAATAAATAAATGCAAACTTTGAAACGCAAAAATTCTAATATGAGTAACATACACTCTCTTCACAGCTAACCTCACCATTTCGCGTGGTTGTTTGGCAGATGACAAAGTAGCTGAGTGCACGGAACCAAACTGCATTAGTTGTAACGATACAGACAAATGCAACAATTTGAATGTCTGTAAGTCTTGCAATTCGGATGATGACCCAAGGTGTGCCCAAACGGATGCATCAGCAGTGAATAATGTTATTTGCAAAAAAGCCGATAGCAAATGCATGATCAGCGTGTTGGAAAAGAAGACCGAACGTGGCTGTGTGACAGATGAGATCGAAAAGACATGCACCGATGAAAAGACATGTAAAATGTGTACCGGTGGCGCTTGTAATCTGGGCATATTTCCGGAGGATCGCCTTACATGCTTTCAATGCAATGACACGGTTGCAGCTTGTGCAAATGCCCAAACAAGTAGCGACGCATTGCCGTGCACACAGTACGTGGCGAACGATAAGTGTTATATGTATGGCAGCGATGAAACACATATGACACGCGGTTGCACGTCGGATGTCGGCGAGCAAAATAAATGCGCAACAGACGATAAAAAGTGTAGAACTTGTGATGCAAATGCGTGCAACAGCTACGGTTACCAAACTGAACAATTGTTGAAGTGCATACAATGCTCGGACAATAATCTATGTGCATGGGGACACGAAAGCAGCACGGCTAAGAGTTGCGAAAAACAGATCCTATACTCAGCCGAAGGTAAATGTTACACGCGTACCTTTGAGAATGGTACGGTAACGCGCGGCTGTTTCTACGATCTTGATGATGCCGGCCAAACAGCGTGTGAAGCTGGTACAAATTGTGCAACTTGCACAACAGCAAATGGTTGTAATAATGCTGATACAAAAAATTTCACATGTATTCGTTGCCGAAGTGATGAGAATAACAAGTGTCGCTACCAGTCGAAAGAAATTGCCGGCGAAAAGTGCAGAAATGTAGTGCAATCAAATGAGGACATGAAATGCTTTACCGGCGTTTGGAGTAAGTAATTTAATAATGCAAATAGTTATACGCTGAATATATTGAGTGAATATATTAAGTTTGCTACGGTGTTTATAACACCCAGGAAACGGCACATTTGTCGGAACCGCAAATATCAACTAATTTTGTAACCCAAATTATGCTTTATTCATATTTTTAGGAACCAATTTGCTTATACGTGGATGCCTGATCGATTTGGAAGATCGTGATCAATATATTTGCAATGACCCGAAAAACAATAACTGCCAAATCTGTAACTCAACTAATTGTAATGATGAGCCAAGCGGCGCTGCGTATTTCCTCCTAACAAACGGCTTACTGCCAGCTGTGCTCCTCACGTTGTGGCGTATGAAATAAAATATACATTAACAAAATATACTATTGCAAAAAATTTAAATATACTTTTATATACAAAATATATATATGTGCTCTTATGAATTTAAAATATAGTAATCTAGATTGCAGTATGCGCTCTAACGATTAGTTCACCCATACAAATATCAAAAATAAATAAAAAAATTTTATGTAAAGAAAAAGAAAAACAAATTTTATTTATTTCACATTGGATTTGCACATTTTGCGTAAAAAGTCATTAAAATTTATATACATAGAGCTTAAATTTACTAAAATCTTGCAAACACATTTTTTATTCGTTATTTAGTTTAAAACATAAATGTTGCAAGCATAAAACCTGCCAGCCCCAGCCAAAGGTTTAACTGTGAAGTGCTTTGGATAGCAGCCGAAGGCGCCAAGAGATTGTTGCAAGCCTTCTCATAGCACAAAATGCATTGTTTTGAGTTGGACTTGCAGTATTTGAGGCCTTCGTTGGTGAGTTCTGAAATGCAGCCGCGTGTGGTGACATTTGTGTCAGCTGAAAATAGATTTTAGTTATCGAGGTTAGGGTTTATTAATATTATTTTTGGATCGTGTAGGGGACAAATTCTGTCGTATTCAATGTGAGCAGGAAAATATTCATACATATGTCATACATTTGACACAAGCAACGTTGCGTATTTTCTAATTAAACAATTTTGAAATCAAAAATTAATTTTTGAATTAAAAAGTTAAAATTTAAATTTCTTATTTTTTAATTGTAATAATGAATATTTAATTATAACTTAGTTTTTTCAATTTTTAACTAAAAATTTAAGTTTAAATTTTAATTCCTAAGTCAAAATTATAAAGTTATAAACATATTTTGATAAATACGTTTTTTAATTTAAAAATTTAAGTAACAAAAAGTGACAATGGCATGAAATTTTTTTCGAAATTTTAATTTTTTAAAAAAATTTTTTTTTAATTTAAAATTTTTACGTATAAGTAAAATGTAAGCGAAAACTTGAGTAAAAATTGAGATATAATTATCAATTAACTCACCCTTGTACAGCGTGTAGCAGCCATTCTGTTTGTTTTCAATGGGTTGGCAGTTCATCGCTCTACCAGGACCCGGCGCACACTTTGCATCCGTAGTGCTGCTGCAGGAGTAACAGCTCAAGAGTTGATTCGCATTCACTGGCGGCGAAGTGTTGTCCACTATAACAGTTGGTGGAGCATTTGGTGCATCACTGGCTTCAACGCCCTGTGGTACAGCGTTGTCGACTTCGGGTTTTTCGGGCTCACCCGCATTCGACTCTGGACCGTCACCGTGTTCCACCACAGCAGTTGCACCACCATTCATGGCATTTTGTTCGTCATAATTGTTTACCGATACTTCGTCTTTATTCGTATCCGTGTCCTTATTCACATCACCCTCATCAACGGCTTCATTAAAATCGTTTGTTTCCTGCGGTAATGTTTGCTCCGAGTCTTCCGGTTTTTCAGCAGTCGCAGTGGGGCTCTGAACTTCTGCATTTACTTCACCCTCATTTATGGCTGGTGCATCAGCAGGATAATCCGGTGATGGTCCTTCATTTTCTGGCTCTGCTGCTGTTTCTTGTTCCACTGGTTGCACGTCAGCCACATCTTCACCGTCGTTACCATCGACATTCGTTATTTCCTCTACACCAGTCGCAATCTCTTGATTTTCATTGTGTTCAGTTTCAACTGGCTGCGGTTCTTTCACTTTTTCCGAGGATTTGTCATTGGCACCGCTATTTTCTTGTTGAGCTTCGATTGGCTCGGCAGCTGCATGCTGCTCTTCAACTTGTACATTATCCTCTGCTCCTGCATTACCATTGTCACTAATATCTGCGGGATGGTCAATCTCTTTCGTTGTATCGGGCGCACCCTCAGTTGCCTCCGTTGTCACCATTTGCAAAGCTAATGGCACCGGCAGTACGGTTGCTTGTGATTGCTCGTCTATAACTTCGGCTTCTAGTTGAGAACTCTGTTTGCTTTTACCCTCCAAAATACATATGTAATCTGCTTCTTTATCTAAAATGTAGCGATTAGAGTTTACAAAATTAATATTAAATTAAAAATATTATCGTATTGTTTTCATAAACGAGCTTGTAACTATTTTTAATTATTTCTTAAATATGTTATAATTCTCAACAGATTTAATTTTTTTTTATATAATTGGGGTTCTACTGGAAAAAATAGTAAGACTTTGTTCATAATTTTAAAATTCATAATTTATTTTTCAAAATTTATTTCGTTCCGCTCACACAGAGATGTCACTGACAGTCATACCAACCAAGAAAAAAATATTTCGACGAATGGGAAAAATTTACATTAAAAAGTCTTACTAATTTTTGCCCACACTAATATATCATAATTCTTAATATATTTTTACAATTTAGACTTTTCAACTTACCCATAGCTAGAACACATGCTTGCTCCTTGCAATCGATTTGTCTGTCCAGCTTTGTATTGTCTGGGCTTTCACATTTTGGTGTAGCGGTGTCTTCGCACATAGAACACATCGCAGAATGTTCTATAAAAAAACATCGATCAAAATGATTATTAATCTGTAGGAAAGTCGCTATCGGGATATGGAGAGTTTTTTTTTTTTTAATTGGACAAAATGGCGGCGGTTTGAACAAAAAGTATGTGAATTTGGCCCTTTTTCCGACAGTTTTTTGTAGGAAAAATTAAGAAGATTTAAAAAAAAAAGTTCTCTCCAAGTTTTAACTAGATATCTGCAAAACTCTTCCTTTGAGAATGGAAAACGTAAGTATCAAAAGATCCTAATTTGTCGTCCAAATTTATTCGAGGCAATTTTTGCAATATCTGCATTGAATCCAACATCGAGAGGATCTATCTTAAAATTATTATCTACAACTGCACACATTTGCGCCAACTGTCGTTTAACATAAGGATACTCAAAGTTTTGAGTTTTTAGATTTTCGAATTTCTTTTCCATAAATTTTTATTTCAGTTTAAGTCAAATGAATCATCAACTCACTGCCACACCACTTTTAAATAATATATTTGTTTAAGTGTTTTATTCCGTTTAGAAATTTTTAATAAAAAAAAAAAATTAAATTCAAAAAACAACATTGACATCGCGTGAGATTTGCTAACTATCAAGCAATTATTTATACATATGTATAGTATAACCGTACCCTCAGCTTGGATTCGCATGATGACTATGCTGCTCACATAAATCAACCAAACGATACTTTTCATTTTGAGTCTTTAGTTTTTCGTGAGGATTTTTTATATTTTAAACGTTTTGAGAATATTGTAACCGACTTTGTCTGCTACTGACAGACGCTGCTGCACAACTCCTGCTGAAATTAAACGTGATATGTTTTTTAACTACACTCGACTTAATTAATGTGTGGCAGGAGATTTACAGGGTGTGCGATGTAATATTAACAGAAAAAACAAATAACTTTAATTAATTAGTTTTTTGATATTAATGTTATTTTTTTTCAAATTTTTTCATTTAATATTTTAAAGCTTTTTATTTATTTTTTATTAAATTTCTTTTAATTATTTAATTTCTTGTTCAATTTCTTTTAATTATTTTTTGTTAGCATTTTTAAAACTATTTTAAAATATTTTATTTTGATTGGTTTAATTATTTTGCACGATTTTTTATTTACTTTTTTAGTTTTTATTTTTTTATTAAAAACAGTTTTTTGTATATTTTGCGTATTGGCACACCCTGTAAATGCTGTCCTCTAGCCTCTATAGTAGCAAATATTTTCTTATTTTTTATCGAATATTTTACAGTTCAAATTTTTTTTTTTTTAACATTATTATTCTTATTTTTTTTTACACACAACGCTTTCCAGCTCAATTACAAATTAAACAAATTTATCAGCATTCATTTCATATTAAACACACACAACAGCGATAATAACGTAAAAACCACAGTTAATCTATAGCCAACAACAACAAGCGCGCAAAGAAACTGCACTTTTAATCTGTTCACCAATCAAGCCGAACCAATATTTGACATGATAACTCTTGCACAACTTGACGAATGCCACTGCGTATGATGAACATCATACGTGTACCGTTTCAGTCTACGGCCATCAATATTTGAAAACAATTAAATTAAATACAAAGAAATACAATATAATGAAAGTTATTTGTCATGTATTTTTGTGAGGCGTGGGCTTGACCCACGACATTTGAGTCTACAGGCACATTTACCCATACACATTTATCTATATAAGCATGTAGTTGTTGTTTGTATACTTTTCTTTTTTTAGGTTAATTGCAAAGGCTCTATACCAAATGCTGATGTCTATCTCGCACAGTGCATACTAAATAAGTAATGATGTGAACTAGAAGCAATTGTTGGCGTGTGGTCGCCAAATTGGCTGGGAATCCACGCTGAGCGGTGCTCCTCAGCTGTTAAGCGAAATGAGTGGGTTGCGTTGGAAAAAATGCTTATGTAAAGTTATTCTAAATGTGTATATATGTATATGTCTTTGGTTAACTGTATCGCGTGTAATTAAGGATTAAGTGTTTTGCATATAACGGTATATATAATGTTTTTAAACGCGAATATATGACGATAACATACTCGTACATTAATTACTCAAAAGAGTGAATTCGATATGTTAGCCTAGCTTAATGACCCGTGGATTCATATTGATTCTTGAAATTATGAATTTTTAATGAGACTGCCACTTGACATTCGCTAGTACGTGTGAGGGAAGCATTAGATATTCACCACGAAAACACTTAAAATCGAACGTGAGAACACGATTGGTGTCCATGACTTTGGCTGTTTAGAAAAGATAGACACGCACAGTGTTTTACAGACATTTTCAAAGTGTTAGGGGCATTACTTTTCTTTAAGTTTCGTACAGTAAAATTAAAAACAAGAAAAAAGGCAGCAATGAAGCTATAATAAACTTCATAAATGCAGTTCTTAGAGCACAACAGGGGTCTTAAATGTGAACAAAAAGATCCTTATCAAGATATTGATCAATTCAGTGTGGCAGCTATATTCTATACCAGTGATTTCGACAAATAGCAGAATTCTGCCGAGTTGACAGTCCTTGACCTGATAAAATTCCGGATCCGCTCCGGTTACGTAGATCCAACCGTCGTGGGAACGACATATATAGGGTCTCCGACGTTACCTTCTAGATGTTACAAACTCCGTGGCAAATTACAGACTTAAATAGTGTCCATGACTTCGTTGAAAATTTAAGATTATCCCCAAGTTATCAACACACATGTATGTATATACTTGAAACAAACATAATGTTCACAAATGTACATACATATGTACATATCCAAGGCATAAGCTGTGCAGCAGACATGAGTTTTGCAGCAAGTGGGCCACAACAGAGGTCAAATATGCTACTGTTGTCAATATCTCAGTTATCAATAACATGTAAACACGGTTATCTCACTTTGATAAATACATGTATAGCTAACGGTACATTACATTATATTACATTATGCTTACATATACGTGTGTATAAACATTTACAAGTGCATAGGCGATAAAAACGATTAAGTTTTCAGTCAATAGCAGAATATTTATAGCTGCTATTGTCTTCACTGACTAACATGCCATAAATACAAGGCAAATAAACCTTACAATAATAACCGAAATTGCCCTTATAAATATTTAATCATGAGTCAGTTACACACAGTTGCGCACACACATGTAGATATACATGTCAATCCACATGTAGATATTTCTAGAGATTAATATACATACATATATGTAAGTGTTTTATAAATGCAAGTTATAATAATAGGTATCAAATAGTGCTTCAAATGGTATTTTGCGCAAAAAATAGGCGACTTCAATGTGCACAATTGTGATGTATGTAATTAGCATTGTAATATAAATGTAATGGAAATGCAAGCTATTTTTAATTATAATTACCTTTAATTCAATTTGTCTATTCGCCTATTCTTTCAGGCCTTTAACCCAAACACCGCATTATGCCAATTCAAATGCTGTCAATCACGCCATATTGAACCAAATATGCATATGCTCGCCGTGTAAATCAATATTCTCTCTTGCTAGTAATATTATAAATATAAGTATGTATATGAGTATATATACATATACATATATGCATAAATAATTACAAAAGGATATCACATGATTAAAATCAGCTTGCCTTTCCAGAAGACTGCTAAAAATACGGCAAATCAAACCATATTCTTATTTCACCTTTTCGACTAGTTGACTTTAAACTCTCCCTCTTTTTAAATTTAAACGCACATTTTCAATAATTTGCTTTGAAATGCACATTTCCAGCAATTTCATTATTATTAGCTTATTATTTTAAGCACAAACGTTTAAATTATGCACAATAGTTCAGAATTAGCAAAAGCTCCTTTTCTTGGCACAAAATGGCGATAAGAAATGTCATTTCCGTGAGAAACAGTTTTGTTGGTTATCGAAATGCTGATCAGTTATCGAAATAATGTGGTGTATGAAATAAATATAAAGTAATTATATATATAAATAATTAATTTTAAAAAAGCATAAATGACTATAAAACTGCTTTGAAATGCATATACTATATGTAAGCACTTAGAAATAAATCGTTCATTTAATTTTACAACGCGACAGTTTTGCATGCACTGTTGTTATGATGCCAGTGAAATTTGTGTAGCAACTATAGCTATATTTCTTACGATATAACTACACTGTACTAAATTTATAATATAATAATTAAATCAATTCAGCAAATAAAAGAAAAATGTAGCTGCTTCAAATAAATTTAAATTATTTAATACAGAAGCACTTCAAATGTATTTCCCTACAATTTTCACTATTTGTTAAAAGCAAACAATAATCGATAACCACATACGTGCAACGAGCACTCACCCCTATCACAAAACAGCTGTTCATAAGAATATTTTTTCATTGCAGTGTGTGTCAGAGAGTAATTAAGCTTCTGTATTTCTTCAATTTATTTTCATAAATTATAATTATTTATTCAATCAATTCAGTTAGTAACTAATACTGCAAAATGGGCACAAAAATTGTGAATCGCATCATGTTAATTACCGGTTTAATAAGTTTATTGCACGCCGCCTTTTCAGCTGCACATCGTAAGTATTCCGGTAAGCCGAAGCAGAGTCTGAATTAAATTGCATTTTGTGAATTTCTAGATCGCACCTATTTGCGGCTGACGGAGCAAGACTGGACACATCTACCTGTGGATGTAAGTACAACTCTTTTAACACAATACGCTTGGTTGATATTAAAATATTGTTATTTCTTAATATAGATAATCGTGCAGACTGTTGTCAGCCTGCTGGTGGTCGTGTACAATTTAATACAAGTGGTTGGCAATTTCAAGGAAATACGTGCTACCGTTGACATGCAAGAGAAGTCCTGGGATACGCTGGGCAACTTGCCATCATTTTACACGTTCAATCATCGTGGTATGGCTTTATATCAAAATTATGAAGCCGAACCAACAACAAACATTGGCAACAAGAGTAGTCTAGATGTAGAATATTAGCAAAAAAAATTGTGTTTAGTCGTAAATTAGTATTTGTGTTTACATTCTTTGTAAGCTATATTTGCAAATCCAATAAATCGAAATTTTTCGAATAAATCCAGAAACTACATAAGTTCAGGTACATTTCTTAAAACTTTACAAAGAATTTGTTTAATTTTATTATTTGCTAAGTAAATATGAGAGAAATTATGCCGTACTGCAGCGTTTTGAATGAAAAATGCCTCGGCGCATCTGTGACTCCTCAATGCAAAATCCACCAACAAAACATTTTCGTTTAAATTGATACAAATTAATAAGCTGAAAATAGATATATTTAAGCAAATTGATAAAACATAATAAAGCTGTAAATAAAAAGATGTTCTTCAAATTTGTAATATTAAAATCTTATGACAAAAATCGCATGTATTAAATCATTTTTAATTTGTACAAATCTGGCAATCACACATGTATTAATGCGTTTATGGAGTACGGCAACCCTCCATCTCCAATTGGAAAAGGCCATTTCGGCCAGTGTTGTGTTTCTTGATTTCATTGCAATTATTTTCGTGATTGTGTGCGGACGTTTGATTTTTCATAGCGCTCGTTGTGCGGTAAAAAGTAACGGAAATTAGTTTAATAAAGAAAGGGCAGAATTGAAAGGTATAATAATTATTAAAGTAAACCTATAAAATTTTGAAAAATAATTATATATCACGGTTTAAAACTACTGCGATAGCAAACAGATTTTTCTGCTATCCACCCACACCTGGGCATTTGATACTCAACGTCGAAATTTTGTGCGCGTATTTTTAAACATTTCTGTATCCTTATTCTATTTTTGTCGAAAATCGGTTTTCACAAGTGTTCGTCATTTTGTCAGTGACATTGTGTGTGTGTTTACACTGCTGTCCTTTTTATCCTGTCATTCGTATTCCGACTTGATAAGGGTGTGTACTTGATGACCTACCCGTTGAAAAAAGTATTTGAAGTGAAATATAAAATAAACAAGTGAAACATTCGTGTACACCTGCAACTGCAGCGTTAACATAAAGTGCAAAGTAAAAACTATTGGAAAATACGCCCTGTGCAAGTTAGGAACCGAGTTTTCAATTTTTGTAACGCACAAAAAGCATAATTTTCACAAAAATGTCGGTATCATCAAATGCATCATCTGCATCGTCATCTGTAACTGGTGTGCCCATCAGCAATGGCAGTGGCAGTAGACCATCCTTGGGACGACCGGGCAGCTGTGATTCGTCCTCCGCAGGCAGCGACTCGTCTGAACTAACACATATTCTCAACCGCAGACAAGTAATTATGGATTCGCAGGAAGCTGGCATTGAAGTGCCACATCAATTCAAAGTGGTTAATGTATATACGGAATTTCACGAATTCTCAAGGAAACAAATTAAGGATTATCAAAAAACCTTTAACAAGTGAGTCTTTATGAAAATATACCCTTATCTCGCTTAAATGTGGTTACGAACAATTTTTATAATTAAATTTAAGTTTAACCGAGTATATCTAGATGGCTAGGGATGTGCAATAAGGCTTAAATGTTTATTCAAAAAACGTGGAATATCAATAGCCTTGAATGACAACATCCTTGCCAAGGTCACTAACAACAAATGCACAGATATTTTTAGCTTAATGCGTGCATGTAGTACAAACATACATATGTAGATGTCGTACGTCATGCGAAAGGGTGTATAATTCATAATGTCAAAGAATACTTCAGCCCCTGTCAAGCCAATGCAAACATCAATGTCATCAGCTCCCACCACCGGCAAGCCACAACCCACCCACGTTACCCTGAAATTACTTCGCAGTCACGAGACTGCATTGAAGTGTATGGAAAATGTAAATCAACAGTAAACGAAAAAAAGTGTAGCAAACAAACAAGAAATGATGTGAAACATATTCAGCGGCTCAGCGGTCTTCGCTGCATTGGATTATGCAGTGGTTAATATGCAACGCTTTCATGTGGAGCAATGTTTTATTTTGCTTGTTGGTTTTGTTGTTGGCAGAGCGTGTCACATTTTTCTCACTATCACTGCCGTACATGCCCGTCTCTATAATAGATATTGCATTTACATTGTGTGCACTTCCTCATCTTGGAGAGACTGTTTAATAATTTATGAATTAACCGCAGATCGTGTCAGTATTGACATGACGCCTTTGCTGACTGTCTAACTGGCTAGCTTGCTGTCTGCCAGTTAGTCACTTTGCCTCCAGTCACTTCTTGTTCACATCTTCATCTGTTTATACGTATGTGTATTTGTAAGTTTATGTAAATGCATGTGTACTCATTACTGTAATCATGATTATTGTCATGTAGCCGGCAGCCAGACACGCTGGCGCATTCTCTACCTACAATGTTGACATGCATGTTGCTTACAGTTTAAAAAAAGCTTACGCATTTTTCTTACGTATGCATTTTCCGTTTACCACAAAATTTACATAATTTTTATATGAGTAGTTATAATAGTTAAATCGTGCATATGATTATCACATGTAATTAATTCAACGTTCTCAGCGCAATTTCTTTGGATTTTTTTTTTTTTGTTTTATGTTACTAAATATTATCGTGCAAAGCATGTAAATACGTGTGTAACTGCAGGTTTACTGTTAATTTTGTTTTGGTGTAAATTTTTTATTGTTTGAAAAGTTTTTTATATTGTAATTTCCGTTTGAAAAATTAATATTCAATTTTACAACGTGATTAAATAAAAATAAATAAACAATTGACATGTAAATTAAGTAAATGATAAAAGCGCACATACATACATATAAAGTGAAAACACCGGGATATTTATCCAATCCAAATATTTTTGGTAATTTTTTTCGCTACAACAACAACAAATTCAAAAATCAATACATCCCGTCTACATAACGGGGACGCATCCAATTTTTTGCCGGCCAAGGATAGTCAACTCGTCAACAGCAAAATTATTTTGGCAATGACGCTACAATAACAACAACATTTTAGACTTTTCCAGCAACAATTCCAACACTATAAGAAGCAAATTGCTTTTAAGTTACATTGCCTTTTAAGCAGCATGCAACAAAAAGTCAACTTCCGTCCTAATTGCATTTAATTACAACTCATCCAAAGAGTGTCGGTCAAAAAAAATAAATTAATAAATAAATAAATATTCACAATAATAATAAATTACTATGAAGAAAATAAAACACTGCAATGACGATAAAAACTGAAGTTTGCGACAGAAGCACTACATTCACTATATTTGCCCACATATGTATGTATGTACATACATACATATTTATATACGGGCTTACGAATGTACTAGAGCTCAGCTCGTTTCCTATTTCTTCTCTTTGTTTATGTCGTTCAAGCGTTTTATCATCAGTATGCTCACGAATATGTATGTATGCGTTTGTAGAATTGTGCATTGTTGACTCTATAGCGCTTGTATGCGTATTTATCTTAAAGTACTATGCTGACTTACGCTTATCTCGACAAGCCACCAACCCTCGCAATCACTTAAAGCGCCATAGTTGCGTCTTAAAACTAATATTTACTTATTGTTCTTGTTATACATGCCTACACCACTATACTCTTCTTTAATTCTTGTTATATAAATGTTGCTTACCTGCTCAACAAATCCATTGATTGACTAAAAGAGTGCATATTTGTCTAGGTAGATATGTATTCACATACATAAAAATATAGTACTTGTACCCAAGTACTTAAACACCTAATATATAGAAATATTGTTTGGTATATTTTATACAATTTTGGTCTAAGGCTAAATACAATTTTTTTTTTCAAAACTGTATGATATAGTTTTTTATATGTTATAGAGAAGTTTGGTATAAAATATTGTCAAAGAAGAACTAAAGCGTGGTATTTTATCTGATTCGACATGAAAGTTTCACTTAAATGGTTTTGTCCAATTGTGGATTGAAAATCGATTTTTTTTTTGTTTTTTTGACTTGCAAGTGGATATAACCCTTAAAACAGTATGTGCAAATGTATGAAAAGACTCATAAAATAAATTAATTATGCAATGTGTGTATTGACATTTTAAATCCGATCTCAATGAACAAAATC
This sequence comes from Bactrocera zonata, assembly GCA_037783105.1. NCBI lineage: Eukaryota > Metazoa > Arthropoda > Insecta > Diptera > Tephritidae > Bactrocera > Bactrocera zonata. The sequence goes on from JBAWJQ010002159.1 coordinate 88,085, forward strand.
ATACCAGTAGCAACAGCAAATTTATGTATGCCTTCTTTGGCATACTTTCATATGCTTTCTTATCAATTTACGCGTTTTTTTTTTTTTGCTGAGCCAACGACTTAAACGCTTATCTGCTTTCATATTTTCATTCAAGATTACTCAGCAGCCTTAACACATTTCACTTGCTTTAGACAAAATTCAAAATTCCATGAAATTTTAGCACGTTTCCAGGTAATCAATTTGACTGTATGCTTTTTTCTATTTTATTATGTATGCATCATGCGAATAAAATTGTATATACAAATGTGAACTGAGACAGCTTAAGCGCTATTATCAGCCGGTTGATTTGATTAGTAAGTCAAATATGGTGATTCGCACATTTTAAATTATGCAGAAAAAAATTACTAAAAACATTATTTACATATTGTTTGTGTATTTTTTGTTGTGCAAGTTTTTGGCGGTATTAATAAAAATTCTGTGGTAGTGGAAAAGCTGTTGTTGTGGTTGTTGTAGCGGCAGAAAACATTCTTGAAAAAATTTCGAGGAATGGTGCCGAGTTTACAGTCCTTGGCCGGATAAAAATCCAGGTCCTCTCCGTTAACCTAAACCCGACTGACGGGGGAACGGGGTAATTGCAAGGTCAATAATTTTGCTTTTGAAGATTTATGTATTATACAAAACCTTATTTTTACAGAAAACTTGATTAAGAAATTTTAAAATTTAAGAGACCCTAATATTTTAAAAGCTATTCCGAAAAATTAATTTTTTTTTTAACTAAATACAATAAATTTCACTATAAAAAATCCAGAAATAAGGTTGATAGTTTTTGAAAATAAAAAAAAAAAACATAGAAGGCGGAAACCCATGGAAAATGAAGATAAAATAACAAACATAAAAGGAAAAATAGTTTCCGGGCATTCCAAGATCGGGAAAAAGAAGGTGAGCGCGTGGTTGTATTTTTAAGTGTTTTGTCTCGATTTTCGGATATATATTATAGAAAAAAATGATATGGCAATATTGTAGGTGATGAAAATATATATAACTTTTGTATATAGAATTTTTTCATATAACCTCAAAATTTATGTATATTCTAAAAATCAAGTTTTTGTTTTTTTTTTATTTTCTTCTTGCACAATTTTGTTTTCAAAATCTCTCTACAACAGATAAATAAAACGGTACAGTAATCTACGATTGAAAAAAAATAATACAAATTGACAAAATGGCAACGTTTTTAAATAAAGTTGAATTTTACCTAACATTATGGTTGTAAATAATTCAGAAATTATACAAAACAATCGCTTAACAAAGAAATGTGCTACACAAATGGTTTATTAAAATCGTAAACAAAGGAGCAAAACAATTTTTTGGGCCACATAGTGTGGAAACAAGTCTATAAATTAAATAAATTAGCGCCAATCTTTTTATAAACGTGTAAATATGTACGTTTATATATATTTTTTTAACAAATGCACCACTCTTTTTGTTACAAACTCCAAATGACATAAGTAAACGTGTTCAAAACGATTGTGTGACTACTTTATTTTTTTACAGCTTGAGGTTATGTTTACATATATCATACTACATATATCAACTCCTTCCTATTTTTCTTTGCTATTGTTTTTTGAACCTCCCTTTAAATTTTTACTGCAGTTTTAACTGAATTTTCATTTTATTTTACTTCTACTATTTTTACAACCAATTATTACTGCGCTAATTACATTTATACACAAAGATTGTTGGTGGTAAGCTCTTGTCGCCGTTGCTCTGGCTTCCTTTACATTTACATATTTACATATAAACAAAAAAAGTAAGAAAACCTCGTTATTTTTAAGCTGACTCCGTTTATGCTTCGCGGCACATTGTCGTCATCGGTGCACTCGCCGTTTTATTTACAAGTAAATTGAGCTAAGATCACGTTTTAGCGCCAACGCCGACTTTGACAGACAGAAATGAAAAGGAGACACATATAATTAGCAGCAATTTCATATAAGTCGTTTATAGTGTAACAAGATATTTACTATTTTTACTTTTTCATTTAATAGTATTGACCGACTGGCGACCTTGCTGGCGGTCATTAGAAAATGTAGTTTTTAAATACATATTAGTGAGCGAGAGATTTGAGATATTGATATGAAATTTTGCACACGTCGTTTTCTGTTCAAAGCGCGGCTCATTTGTCGAAACCACCGATTTTGGACCACTTTAGCAAATAGCTGGCATACAAACTGAACGATCCAAATGAAGTTCTTACATGAAAACCTTTTGTATTTGACCAGATATCTTCGTGAAATTTAACACGGATTATTGTCCAAGGTTCAGTCTCCCAGTAAATTGTTCAAACTAGACCATCGGTCAGAATTTTCGACCAAAGTTAAAACACATCTACCCTTTTCTGCTATAAGAAATGCACCCCTGAAGGTTATTATAGCTTCGGTGCATCAAAGTTAATATATTTTTCTGATTTTTTTTACAATTTATTACCATCATTTTATTATAAACAACATTTTTCATCAAAATTTACAGAAGTGTTTAATATCAACTGTCGACGAAATAAAATATCTCCTTTCACGAGTTTCTTTGCATATTGCAATGCCTCATTCAGGAAATATTTTGGAAAAAATTTACTATTGTTTCCTTTATCTACACTCAGTACTCGCATTTTGTTTACTTTGATCTCACAAAATTGACGTCAATGATCCGCTCTAATTCCGTCTGCAATCTGTTTAATCAGCGATTTTCGTAAATATTAGCGCAAATAATTCATAGACAACAGAGAAATACACACATGCCTTTGTTGCTTTGTTCATGGCAGTTCCATGTTCCAGCTTGGAACATAATAATTTGATTATTTGCTCTATTTTTGCTTTGCTATATATTTTACGCTTTATTCTTTCATCTGTAAGCAATTCTGAATTCCAAAATTCAACCTCATAAAGTTGCTGTAGACAGTTTGCCATATTTCGCTTGTTTTTTTCTATTAACACTGCTAAGTTTTACGATTTCTTATTCGTATGCTGTTGCTCGGTTGAAATTTTACATACATTTACATATATTATTTCATAGCTATTCCATTGCCTTTGATGATTCAGAGATTTTGTTTTCATTTTTGTAAAAACCATTTTTTAGAATTTTTTAAGGTTTCAGAGAGTATATGTGTGTACATTCATAAAGTTTTTATTTTCAAAGTCATTTTAACACCTGCTCTGAATCATCTTTGAAATCAAGTAGGCTAATAAAATGAACGTGTTTAATTAGCTGTTAATTAAAAACCAGCATATACAGCCATTTTATATCTTTTGCTTGCTTTACTTTTTGATATCTTGAACTGTAAATCACTTTTTATTTCACAATTTTTTAATTTCTTTAATTTAAGACTACCAATTTTATTAAACAATTTACCAGTATTTAGTTTATATTAGTTTTAAACCGGACTTATATTCTACGTTTTTCGCGGTATCGGTATTATAAATTTATATAAATATATGTATCACTGTTTTATATATTATATAATTTTTATCCACCCTTAAATTTTTTTTTACAATGAATTCGAAAATTTTCCTTAACAACTCACGCTCACATAAGATTTTATCATTTTTATTACTAATGCTGAATTTAAAACTGAGTAAGGTTAGCAAACTTTTAATTACTTCATCAGGTCTCAGTCGGTATATAAAATATTTGCGAATATAATATTTGATCTTCTAAAATAAACCTGTTAAAAGGTCACAGATTACGGAAGCTCATTTCAGGGCCATATACTCTATGAGCGAAAAATAGTAAGACTTTCTTCATAGTAATGGCCTCAAAGTAATCGCCCTTGGCCACAATACACTTCTGCCAACATTTTTTCCACTCCTCAAAACAATTCACGTTTAATTCAATTCTCCAAGTCTTCAATTGACTCAAAACGGTTTCCCCGGAGCGGTCATTTGAGTTTGCTGAATAGCCAAAAGTCACACGGAACTATAGTAAATCAGGCAAATAATGTGCTTGCGGCAAGATTTTGATTGAGAATTTTGCCGAAAAACTCACGAAGAAACAATGCAGTATGCGACGGTGCAATGTCGCGGTGTAAAAAACAAGAGTTGTTGGCTCATAATTCCCACCTCTTGTTACGAATAGCTTCGCGCAACCGAGACATAACACTCAAATGGTATACCTGGTCAACAGTTTGGCCGGAAGGAAAGAATTTGGATAATCGAAGAAAACTGTCAATTCAACCTTGCTTTTTGACCTTCATTGACGTGTTTTTTCGGCTTCGGCTCAGCTTTGCCACAATATTCAACCGATTGATTGGGTCGAAAGCATTGATCCAATACTCATCGGAGGTGGTAATACGTTTCATGACATCCTGATAGTGGGAAAGCACTGTTTCACAGACGTTAACGCGACGCTGTTTTTCGAAAACTTTAGTGATTTTGGAAACAATCGTACTTTCACTTTTCTTAGAGCCAAATAATCTTTTAAAATGGGTTTCACTGATCTTTCCAATATTCTAATAATGCCAGTAAGATCTCTGACTGTTGATCGGCGATTATTTTATTGACGTGTTGATGCGTTAATGTTAATGGCCGTCCTGGTCATGGTTTGTCAACTCGTTCTTGACCCTCTTTTTTATAATTTTACACCAGTCAAAAATACTTGTTCCGTCTAACAATTATCACCGAAGGCTTTTTCGAAATAAATTCTGAACTTTGTGCTTATGTTCGAGGGTAAGGAGCTGCTCCATTTTAACAGAGCCTAGCTAGATGTTATTTATTCTCAAAGTATCTCTAAGGCATTATTGATGAGGCTTAGAAATTCCTTAATTCTTTGGAAAATAAATTTGATTTGAGGTGGGCTTATCTTGCAAAGGACTCCTATATGTCATGTGCATCACGACATCCTTTTTAGGCACTCAATTACTGACATAAAAAATTGTTATGGAAATTATTTAGACCCATTTTATTTCATTAGGTTCGATTTGAGGATAATTCCTTTTAATTGAACTCGGTACCATTTATATCTCTGTTAGTATCGCAAAAGCTTAGAGAGTGCCGAATCGAACGAACAAATAGTATAACTCACATAGATTGGAAAATCCAACAGAGATAGTAGAATAGGACGTAGTTATACTACTTCATTGCAGTATTCTCCACAGACTTTCTTATATTGAATTCATCAGAATAATTTCTTGTTGCTTGCACGTATCAATTTTTTGAGAACAAGGCAGAGCAGCAAGCAGAGAAGTGGCGTATCGAAGGCTACTTTTATATTATCTTGTTATGATTATCTTAATTTCTCCATTTTTATCCAATTATTATACAATAGTAGGTTTTCATTATGCCGTTAAATTTTGTGGTGCATTATTTCCTTGCCTTACATCTTCCTCTCCAACTTCTTCAGCTCGCTCACATGCAATAAAAAGGATGTATGCACTTGTCTTGCATTTCCTTTCACTTTTATAAAGTGCTCTTATTTGCAACCGCATAATGCAGGACAACAATACACCGAGAAGAGGATACTTCCTGCCGGTCTTACGTGGCTTTTGTCATATGTACATATACACTCAGGTGCATGTGTACTCGTTCGGTTGGAGTTAACAAAGGCAGATGTTCTGGGTCTGCAATCAAGGACTTAAATAATGCTCGCAGGCATGTTGCATGCAACTGCAGGCGACAGGGTCCGTGCGCCATACACCTCTACATAGCAGAATGCATGTGTATACGTGCCAAGTGACACAAGCAGCATTTCACCAGTATAGCAACGTAGCGGGCAAGTGATAAAGATGTTGCAAAAAGCATGTTAAGTAATTCAAACGCACAGCCACTTACTGTTGTGACATAAAAAAACTGAGAAATTATGTTATAATAATCGCGGTCAGTAGGTAGGAGAAAGGGATGGTTGTAAATATTAAGGGTAATAACAATTCTTGCAAATATTGTCATTATATCTCGTATATTAAATATGTAGAACACTAACATGTTCCCCAAAAGATAGGACCTTGAAGCTCCAATTTAACGATAAAATGGTAGGATCGAGACTTTCCACCAATTTGATTCTCCTGTGAGTTTTTATCCTCTTCTTTCAGTCAATTTCTTTAATTTTGAACGCCGACTTATTGGACTT